>NIPM01001584.1:0-17159 GCA_002738285.1 Holacanthella duospinosa
GGCGACGTATTTTATCATTTTTATGTTAATCAAATCTTCTACTTTAGAGGCTTAATTGTTTCTCAGAAATGCTTTTGAATCGCTCCTAAAGCGCATAACATATATTTTAAAACCATATTACCAAAAGTCCCATTTTGATTCTGATAATNAAAGCGCATAACATATATTTTAAAACCATATTACCAAAAGTCCCATTTTGATTCTGATAATTACCATTTTGTTTATGATAATACCATTTTGTTATTGTTAAGTGCCATCTTGGACCTGAAATGATCTAGTCGTCTTTTTAGAAGCAATATTTTCGATAATAGTAGCACATTGCATTTGCCCTATTTTGATTTTCAATCGTTCTCATTCTTTAAAAATAAAGGTTATTAAAATTTTATTGCTTTAATTTAATAAAGTTTATTTTCAAAAATCACATAATTTAGCACTTTATTTTCGTTCACCCATTTTAGTTATTAAATAATTGGTTGATTAATAATCATTAAAAATTTAGTTGAATTAAGAAGAGAATCAAAAAGGGACTACTCTGAATAAAGTGCCATCTACCGGAATTAAACTAAGCAATAAAAAAAACATCTACATTTATAATACAAAGTTAAATCTTTTGTTTAGAAATCCACTTCTGACGGGATTTTTTTTGAAGACCTCAAAGATACTTCTTGATTGTAAAGAAATAAGGGAACATAGATGTTATTTTTCCTTGAGAGCAGTTTCTATTTTCAAAGTCCAATTTCATAATTGAGTTAAAGAGAAATGGACAAAAAGTGTTTTGAGGGAAAATAAAAGGAGATTTGAACAAATGGAATTTGAATATAAAAAACATTGTATATTTTTTAAATAATTATTAAATTTCCTATCATTTTTTATTGTGATTTTATAAAAAGCTCAGATGATCAATTTCATAATTGTAACCTTAAAGCTTTTTTTGAAAAAAGGGAAGGATTTTAAAGCCATTTATAGAGAAAAATTTCCACAAATTATTTTACCCAAACTTCTATTTGAACCAATTTTAATTTTCTGTTTTAGATTTAATAGCCGACATCTAATAGGACTTTACAGTATACAAATAAAGGAAATACATAAATGAAACTTTAAATCAGAAATATAGGCTTAATTTATTCTCAAAAGGGAGAATAAAAACAACCTATTCTAAATGCCCGAACGAGGATTTGAACCTCGGGTCTTCTGTTTACGAGACAGACGCCTTACCACTTGGCCACACGGGCATTCAAAATGAATTGGTGATAAATTAACGAAAAACCACAATAATACAGGGTCAAATGAGCAGCTTTATAGATAATAATATTTTTTATAAGGCATTTATCGTTTCTTTTATTGATCACGATGGATTCCATTTTGAACCAATCGTTTTGGTAATAGGCAAGAAAAATTTACAAATTCGTCATCGCAAATGATAAGACATATAACACGCAGTTTAAAGCAACAACGATTCTATGCCAATGAAGGGAGTGCAACATTGAAAGGGAAGATTAAATCTGTTATTGGAGCCGTCGTCGATGTCCATTTCGATACCGATTCTTTACCTCCTATCCTTAATGCCTTAGAAGTTCAAGATCATGGGAGTCGTTTAGTCCTCGAGGTAGCGCAGCATCTAGGAGAGAACACCGTGCGAACCATTGCCATGGATGGTACGGAAGGATTGGTCCGTGGGCAGCCAGTGTTAGACACAGGCTATCCGATTAGAGTGCCAGTTGGGCCGGAATGTTTAGGAAGAATCATGAATGTCATTGGCGAGCCAGTGGACGAAAGAGGCCCCATCAAGACGGCCAAGATCGCCTCTATTCATGCATCCCCTCCTGAGTTTGTAGACCAATCTACTTCTCCAGAAATTTTGGAAACGGGAATCAAAGTGGTAGATTTATTAGCACCTTATGCCCGAGGTGGTAAGATTGGTTTATTCGGGGGTGCTGGCGTAGGAAAGACCGTCTTTATCCAAGAATTGATCAACAATGTCGCCAAAGGACATGGAGGGTTTTCTGTGTTTGCCGGTGTGGGCGAGAGAACTAGAGAAGGCAATGATTTGTACCATGAAATGATCCAAACGGGCGTCATCCAGTTAAAGGGCCAATCTAAAGCTGCGTTGGTCTTTGGGCAAATGAATGAACCGCCAGGCGCCAGAGCCCGAGTCGCCCTCACTGGCTTGACGGTAGCCGAATATTTCCGAGACGAAGAAGGACAGGACGTACTTCTCTTTATCGACAACATCTTCCGCTTCACCCAGGCTGGTTCGGAAGTATCAGCGCTTTTAGGCCGTATCCCTTCGGCCGTCGGCTATCAACCAACCTTGGCGACTGATATGGGAATCATGCAAGAACGTATCACCACCACCAAAAAGGGCTCTATTACTTCAGTACAGGCTATCTACGTCCCAGCAGACGATTTAACCGACCCGGCTCCGGCGACTACATTTGCCCATTTAGATGCCACCACGGTATTATCAAGATCCATCTCGGAATTGGGCATTTATCCTGCCGTAGACCCCTTGGATTCTAATTCGAGAATGTTGGACCCCCGAATTGTAGGCCAAGACCATTATACCATTGCAACGCATATTCAGAAATTGCTTCAGTCGTACAAATCTTTGCAAGACATCATTGCGATTTTGGGCATGGACGAATTGAGCGAAGAAGATAAGTTAATTGTCGAAAGAGCTAGAAAGGTACAGAGATTTATGTCACAACCCTTTGCCGTTGCAACGGTGTTCACTGGATATGAAGGCAAGATGGTTCCGTTGAAAGATACCCTAAGATCATTTAAGGAGATCTTAGAAGGGAAACATGACGCTCTTCCTGAATCGGCCTTTTATATGGCTGGTGATATCGAGGATGTCATTAATAAGGCTACCGAAATTGCTAAGCAAATGTCCTCTAATTAACTCTTTTCTTTATCATTAAAAAAACTCCTTTTAGGGTTGATTTATTTGTAATTTAAAGATTTCCATGGCTTTTAAGTAAAGTTTTGTATCTAAACCATTCATATTCTTACTTAGCATGGCTTTTAAATAATATTGAGTTTTAATCTTGGCTTCAAATTGTGATATGCTATTTTCTATTTTCTATCTAATCATTAAAGTCATATACCTTATCCATTTTATTATATATACCAAAGAACATCATTAAACTTCCTTTAACTAATTTCATTCCTTTTAATAAGCTAATTTCTATAATCCCATCTTCTTCGGACCCTACTTCTTTAATTACAACCAAATTAGAAAGAATATCTATTTGTATAATTCTATAAATTAAGTTATTTGAATTAAAATACTCTCCTAATAATCTAACTTGATCTCCATCTTTTGATTCTGTGATAGTTTTGTATTGATATGATTTCATGGATTTTTTAAAAACTGGAATTAATTAATTAATAATGAAGTACATCGAGATAATGATACGATTTCTTAGTATTTTATTTTATAAAATGTGTATAGTTAGCTTAAATTAGTAGAACTTTTCTTAAATATTCCACTTAATTTCCCAAAGCTTTTCTTGATCCTCAACCCATGACTCAATCCCTTCTTTTCCTCGCAAGTTTCATTATAAACATGCTTTTTAAAGGTTATAGAGGCAAATGATGAGCTATCAGAGCTGGAGGTGTCGTCGGAGTAATGAAGTGGTGAATCAAAATAGGGCAGCAATTGGGAATCCAATTCCTTTAATAATTCTACTTGATCCACCAAGTAATTATCTATCCTCAATTGTTTCGTTTCTTTCGTACTAGGTATATGATTTAGAAAGATTTGCAAATTCTCTTGAGTGAATTTGGGTTTCTTTGACTCGTCCAATTTCAATTTGGCCAACAAATTACTGATACTCTTACTCTTTCTCATCTATTTTTTCTAGGTATTAGAGAAATTCTTTGAGTATTTATAGTAGGGGCTAAAGGGGGTCGTTTCACCTTTTTCAACTGGTTTTGTTTACTTTTTTTTGAGGCTAAATGCATTTCAATCAGACCTAATCATAAACTTGTCATCAATCCTAAATCATCACAAGATCCTTGTTTTTCTTTCCATTTTTCATTGGATAATCGGTGAGACTAGATTCGTTTCATTAATGTATATTTGAAACTAAATTTATTGTTTATATTACTGCAATAATAGGTAAACAACCCCTTGATTCCATATTTGTATTTATTGTATTTCATAATATCACCCTTGCATTGCATTAAATTTTATTTATGAGTGTACATATTGAAGCAGTAAGACTAGATAAAACACTTAATGGTTTCTTGGCTTTTCGATTTGAAAGTTTGTATCTTGAAGCTAACTTGCATCATCATCGGAGCTAAATAAGTTTATTATGTTCCTGTTTTTTTGATCAAACCATTTGAGAATTTATGAGACAATATTATCTGGTTTGTTGATAAATCACGTTTCGGCTTATGTTGGGCTAGTCCACTATGAAATTTCTCTAAATTAAACTTTGGTACAATGACATTAAAAACCTAGACTCGTCAAGAAAACAAGGACATAAGCATCTCTCCCATACCTATAAGATTTGGAATCATTGGTTGTTCATGTTAGCTTATTTTTCATATAAATTATGGTTTCATTAATTCGATATTTTACATTCTATTGCTCTAATATCAAAAGCTACAATTTACCTTATTTAATTTACAATGGTATATAAAATAATTAAGATCAGATGTTTTTTATTACTAAAATCATCATCTGCCATATCTAAAATCAAATTAATATAGAATTTGGATGACCTTTGAAATTCCCAATCTCTATTATCAAGAGGACATACTTGTCTAGTTTTCAACCATCTGGAGATACAATGGAAATGAAACGCATGCTAAACATTAAATTATGAGTTGTTTGAGTACATTGCAGATACCCCAAGCTACGGTACATTCTTCATTAGTTAAAGATCCTTGATTAGCTTGACAATCAATACCTAAATCAATTAAAACAATTTATATAAATAGGTTTTATGTATATGGGAGTTACATGGGTCCATTATGTGGTTTCTACAAATCGCGCAGTTGTCTACCATTATATCTAAAATTTTCATTAAGTTAATTTGAATACCCCAAGCCCATAATGCCACTGCTGTCCACTAAATATCATTAGAATGTTTTTTTGAGTGTTACTTTCTTTACTTCAAATCGTGGCTTTTTGTCCGCTTCCATGAGTTTTCAAAGTAAAAATTTCAAAATTGACTTTTTCATTTCATTCTATGCTATCTGAGAAGTCGATTCTAAAAGAAACATCCTAAATGCTACATGTAATACTTAGGTAATTTATATTCATCTATAAGTAATAACATATATTCTTTGACTTTTTGCCTCAATCTTTAGAAAATTATATCATATAATAATTGACAAATTTTGTTATAGATAATCGAAAATATATGATTTAAACAACTTATAAATTTTCTAGTGTGAATTGTATTATTTAAAACATAAATATGGGACAAAATTTTTGAAACATAATTCTATTCAAATTGATCGAGGAACTTTAGTTTCTTGAATGCATAAAATGGGAAGAATGAATATAAATTCATGTATTTACTATCCATAAAATATCTCTTAGCTATGTTTCTTTCCATTTTAGTTGCTTCCTCAACCTATTTTCACTATGATCACTAATATGAAAGAATTATAACCGAGGCTTCAAAAATTTTGTCCCATATGATTAGAGAATCGAAGTCTATTTCACGATATTTCATTCAAATGTATTTATTATAATAAAAATACTATTTAGTTCTAAATAAATAGCATTATTCAAATATTTTATATAATGAATCGAGTCATTTCGTGTCTTTTCTTCTTTCTGCAGTGGAGAGTGGCCAGAAAACTGTTTTTATTACAAATTGAAACTTATGATGATCAATGTATGCGAAAATGATACAGAAATTACATATCTATTGCTATAAAAGCCGATAAGTACCTCGTTTACCATAATGGAATACTTTCGGAAACTGTTTAAACGAGATGAAAACAAGTTTGTAGTTAAGCCAATTAAAGAATTCAAACCAAATGATAGGCTAACGGAGATTGATGAAATGATGAGTTTTATGTTGAGAAATAAATTCATTTATTGAAATAAAGGATTTTTCATTTAATCCGGAACGAGGGGCTACAAAGTCAATTTCTTTCTAAAAATGACTCCAAACTAACAATAAAAAACAAAGGTTTATTCATTCATCTGTTATATCTACCATTTCTAGACATCTCCAGGCCATTGTGCTGGTATATTGTTAGTTTGGTGTCATTTTAGAAAGAAATTGGCTTTGTAGAGCCCCTCGTTTCGGATTAAATGAAAAACGTTCCGGATTAAATGAAAAATCCTGTAAATCTTTTTTATAGCTCTTATATTCAACTTCGACACTTTTAAACGCACAAAGTCTGAAATTTAGACATAAATCAGGAAATGTAGAAGAATACACCTTTTATTAGTCCAAGCTATTGAAATGATTTTATTCGTTATAAGCTTGAATATCATGTCATTTTCAATAAAATCTGGAACTTCGTGTTCCATTGCATAAATATCTCGTTTCAAGGATATTCTTTCAGATGAATAAACCCAAAAAGGGTGTACATAAAATATCAAACAGGGCCCCAGTAATGATTACAGGGTTTTCCGAACTATTTTGTATAATTTGCATCAATTTCGGCAACCGTTTTTAAAGACCGATTTATCTTTATTTATTCAGACCAATGAATTTTCTTTCGCATCAATTTCGCAGGCTACATCATAGGACCCTCATTTTGAAGGACTTTTTCGATCAATTTCGTTTTCTTTCGTAACTATTTCGTTTTTGGCGGCATGAATCGGCGCCAATATACGTTTGTTCGAAACAATTTCGTTTTCTTTCGCATCATTTTCGTATTGATAGTTCTATTTTTTTTAAAAATGTATTGAAAAATCGTAAATATGGGACAAAATTTTTGAAGCCTTGGTTATAATTCCAAATAGAACTTTTGCAAAAAATGAATTGGATTATAAACATAAATACAATTTTATACAAGAAAATATTTTTTTTCTTAAAATTTATTGGATTTGTTTTGATATTTCTCAAGTTAATTCTCTGTCTTATAAATAGGATTGAATTAAATTGATGTGAAAAAATGAAAGAGAATCTAGGCCAAAATTTATCATAAAAATGGCACAATATTTTTGAAACATAATTCTATTCTAATTAGTCGAGGAATTTTAGTTTCTTGAATGTATAAAATAGTAAGAATGAAAATAAATTTATATATTTATCAATTTTACTATCCATAAAATAACTCTTAGTTATATTTCTTGCCATTTTAGTTGCTTCATCAACCTATTTTCACTATGATGCATTAATATGAAAGAATTATAACCGAGGCTTCAAAAATTTTGTCCCAAATAATGGTCTTATTGCTTGCTTTTGTTCTTATTCGATAAAGGTGAGTGAAGTCGATAAGGAATTGAAAGCAAAAAAATCATAAAGCATGTTTTATTAATCAAAATATACATAAAATATTGAAAGCTAGAGTCAGATAGTTGCTAGAATGTGGATTATTTAGAAGTACTTATATATGACCGAGTACTACCTCCCTCTTGATATTTAACCTTACTCCTTATACTGTTTTTAAACCTGTTTCCATTTAATCTATTTATACATAAAATCTTTAAAATAAAAATTATCTTTGAATTTATTTGTTTTTATTTTTCAAAAAGAATAGAAATATCTTTCGAAAATTTTTTGCCATATGGGACAAAATTTTTGAAGCCTCGGTTATAATTCTTTCATCATAGTGAAAATAGATTGAGGAAGCAACTAAAATGGCAAGAAACATAACTAACAGATATTTTATTGATAGTAAATACATGAATTTATTTACTATTTTATGCATTCAAGATACTAAAATTTCTCGACCAATTAGAATTGAATTATGTTTCAAAAATTTTGTGCCAAATTACAAAATTTAAATAATAAAAAGGTCTTATTGTTGTATCATTTTTATAATTTTAAAAGCTGTATTTGAAGACTAATTTAATTAATGTATAAGATTTTATACACTTCCCGTCAAAAGTGATTCAGTGTTTGGAAAATTCAAACTTAACTGGTAATTCATGAATGAGTAAGACTTCGAACAAGCCAATACTCATATGGTAGATAGATACTGCCTTTGTATATAATATATCCAAATATTATAGATATCTTCAAATATTGATAGCGTTATGATTACTCAAAGTTGAAAGTAGGTGATTCAGTGTTTTGTTGAATTTTTAAAAAAATGAAAAATCAATAGATTGTGTGCCCGCCCTTGGTTTTTCTTATCTGTTCGAGTCTTCTAGGCATTGATCTAACAAGCTTAAGACATACTTCAGTTGAAATATTGTTCCATATATCTTGAATTCTCTCCCAAAATTCATCTTTGTCTTTACATGGTGGTCGAATTTTTATCTCTCTTTTCAATGATCCCATAGATGCTCAATTGATTTAAGGTCAGGAGATTGTGCAGGACATCTCATTACTTTTATTTTGTTTCTTTTGAACCAGTTTTTTATACTTGAAGCGGTATGAGAGGACGCATTGTCATTTTGAAAGACTATTTTAGATTTGACCAAGCCATACAAGTCAATTGTATACATTAGCTCGTCATCCAGAATAGTCTTATATATCTCAGCATTAACACTGCCATCAATTCTACAAAGATACCCAATACCTGATGAAAGCATACATCCCCAAACAATAATTGATCCACCACCAAATTTTTTTGTTTAAGTAATATTGTGATCTCTGAGTGGTTCCCCGATTTTCTGAAAGTTCTATCACGTCCATCAGATCCCTCTAGATTTACTTTAGTCTCCTCTGACCATATTAACATATCCCATTTCATATTATTCAAATTTCTGTGTGTTTTTTCAAATTCTGATCTTGCTCGACGATGAGATTTTTTTAATTGTGGGCATTTTATTTTGTATCTAGATACGATGTTGCTACGTTTTAATGTGCGCAGTATAGTACTCGAAGAGGTGGATATTCCTGCATAGGTCTTGAGTTCTCGCTGTATTTCCGTAGAGGTGGAGCATTTACCACTTGTTGCTAATCTTCCAATATATTTTTCATCATACTTATCTAAGACCCGAGGCGACATATTATAGGCTCTGGAGTATTTTTTCAACTCTACTTATTACTCTGGACACTGTTGCTTGTGAAAGTCTAACAATTTCAGCTATTTTTCTTGAAAATTTTCCATTTAAAGCAAGTTCGTTAATTCTTGTTTCAATTTTCTTCTTGTCATAGCAAATAAGCCTTAACACCTTCTGCTAAGGATTTGAAATAAAAATGAACTAATTTTGCTGTATTTTAGAATGTTCTAGAATGAAAATTTTGTAAATTTAAAAAATTCGTTAAAACACAGAATCACCTACTTTCAACTTTGAGCAATCATATCTCTATCAATGTTTAAAATTATCTATAATAATTGGATATGTTATAGACAAAGGCTGTATCTATCTACCATATGATTATTAGCTTGCTCGAAGTCTTACTCATTCATGAATTACCAGTTAAGTTCGAAATTTCCAAACACTGAATCACTTTTGACGGGCAGTGTATCGATCAAATTTAACATTAGCATAAGAACTACATAACTGGAATATGTTTTTTCGATACACTCCACTAGATTTGAATTCGAAAAGTATGATTCGGTTTGAGTTCAAAAAACACAATAAGTTTTGAAATTGAAAAAGCATGTATTTTGTATATAAAAATAAGAAATCTAAAGCTAAATAATACAAAAAGGCAAAATAATAGGTTGATAAATTATATATTTAGTGGATTTATTAATCAAAATCAGGTCGGAAATGAGATCTTTCTTACTAATGAAGACTCTGTAGTTGACGAAGATTCTATTATCCAATAAAGCTCGGCAGTTGACGAAAATTCAGTGGTCAGATCAAGAGGTAGTTATAACAAGAATTCGGATGAAACGAGGTACAGAATAATCTCAGCTTTTCAAAATGATGAAAGAATCTCTGATATTTTGTCTTACGAATCACTTCCGTTAAATTCAGTTCGCTCAATTATAAAAAAGTTCGCATCCACTGGTAAAATGGACAAAGATGCAAATGGAGGCGTAAGAAGATCCTTAATGACCGATGCACATAAAGATTTTATGATTTGAAAAATCGACCAAAATGCAGCGATTACATTGAAAATGCTGAAGACTTTGACCTTACGGAATATAGGATAAAATATGGCATCACAAACATTCATGATAAGAGCAGTCGCTTGGTTTTCGGTCTTAAATTATTGACGTCAATTCCCCAAAGAAGAAATGACCTTCAAACTATCGAATCCCGTAGAAATTATGCAAGTGAATTCTTACACCTCGAGGAGGAATATCCCGACGATTGCATTAATTTTCTAGATGAAGTAGGTTTTAATTTGGCTATGAAAAGATGAATGGATCGTAGTTTGGTTGGAACTCCTGCAAATCTCACTCTGAAACAGCTCAGAAGTAAGAATATTAGTCTCTGTTGCTCCTTCACAAGAAATAAATTTTTTTATTATGATGTCAATATTAAACCCTATAACAATGAATCGTTTTTAGGCTTTATCAATGGTTTTTTTAATTTTTTAGTTGAGAATGCCACTGGAAGATGTGTGATAATTATGGATAATGTGAGATTCATAACATATTAATATCTCAGCAAGATTTATCGAAATGGGCCATAAACTGGTATTTTTTACCGGTTTACTGCCCACTTCTCAACCCAATTGAGAATTTCTTTTCTAAATGGAAATCCCTTGTCCATTCTTCTACATTTTCAACTCAAAAGGAGCTTATTGGTAATATGACTTCTTGCCTTGTTCAGTTCACAAATTCGGTTTTTGATGGTTACTACCGCAATATGAAGAGATTTATTAATTTATTAAAAATTAGTTTTTATTCATATTTACGATTTTTCAATACATTTTTAAAAATAGAACTATCAATACGAAAATGATGCGAAAGAAAACGAAATTGTTTCGAACAAACGTATATTGACGCCGGTCCATGCCGTCAAAAACGAAATAGTTACGAAAGAAAACGAAATTGATCGAAAAAGTCCTTCAAAATGAGGGTCCTCTGATGTAGCCTGCGAAATTGATGCGAAAGAAAATTCATTGGTCCGAACAAATAAAGATAAATCGGTCTTTAAAAACGGTTGCCGAAATTGATGCAAATTATACGAAATAGTTCGGAAAACCCTGTACTCACAATGATGTATGATGACGGATAGGTGACTGTGGCTGTTATGAAACAAAAATGACATCATATGATACCTCTTGCATAATTATGGTAGCTCGTTTTACTTCAAGTATAAAAGAATTTCCCATGAATCAAGTTAAAATTTAAGATGAATAAGACGGAAAAGGATGTCAGACAATTAGGCAAAGATTTTATTGCAAAACCTGAACCAACAGCTGGAAAGGAAGCTATCTCTAATGAAAAGTTTGTTTTCACCAAATCCCAAGAGAAGGATTTGAAGCCGGAGACTGTTGATAAGGATATCAAGTTCTTAAATAAGATTGAGCCGCCTTTATAAAAATAAATCTTTTTAATTAGCAATTTGAAAGCATTGATTTATTTAAGATAATGCGATAAAGATTCCAAAACTTCCAGTTCGATTTGAGCTTCCACTTTCTGCTTCTCATTACCACTAGAAAGCTGCGATTGTGCTTCTTGGATCGCTTTAGTTAAATTCTAAAAATATCAACGATAAAAAGAGGAAAATACTTGGTTATCAAAATCCTCCAATTTAAAAGCATCAATAGCATTAATATTGAGCTTAGAATCCGGAGTAATAATCGCAAAACCACCACTAACTAAACAAAAATTAAAGAAATTTGGGTACCGAAATATTTAATAGCTTCAGTACTATTATTCTTTGAAATAATCTCAATCAACCCCGGTTTCAATTGTTCTATAAATGGAACGTGGCCTTCCAACACACCAAAATCTCCAGTAGTAGCAGGCAAATTAACTTGAATTACTTCTTCATTTTGGTGTAATATCTTGTGTGGCAATGCTAGATTAAGTATCAATTTCTTGTCTCCGGTTGCTTCAGTCGCATATCTCTTTGCTTGCTTTATTATCAAACTTGCTTTGCTAAGGTTTCGAATCATGACGAAAAAGTTTAGACTAATTTTTTTGAAGTTGGAGCTCAGTGAGGGAATATCTGATGGTTTCATGCTAGATTTTTTGTTATAGTTTTTAAATAAGTTATTTTTCGATGTAAAAACGACTATTTTTATTCCAATAATGGACTTTTAAACTCAGATTGCCTATAAAGAATCTAAGAAATTTGCAGGCAAACTTTATGTATGCAAACCCATTACATTTCACAATAAGTTTGATTATAAAGCAGCATTTTGTTGAACTTTCTAGAATGCTAATGGGACAACAGGGCGAATCCGTAAGGGCGAAAGACAACAAGGCGAGTGCCATTAGGGCGAAAGTCAATAGAGAGAATGTCAAGAGGGCGAAAGCCATTAGAACGAAACACGCGACATTGGTCTGCAGTCGGTTAATAACCAGCACACTTTTCTTCCCTCAAATAAATGAACAAAGACTGTTTAAAACGAAGGGCAAAAGCACTTTAACAAAGAAGTTTGAATATTATATATAGTCAACATGGATGTTTAGAAAACTATACATTTCTAAAATAGCGTAATTAGTTTTCACATTAATAAGAAATTTAGATCAGTAATTAAAGAAAAGAGAATTAAATGAATTTGGAGCTACTTTATGGACAAGCAAAGAATTTCTAAAAAAGTAAAATCGATGTTAATTTACGAAATCCATTTAGGTGATAATTAAAGTTTTGAATCTTCAGAGTAAAATAATGTATAAAAACAAAGAAATAAAATTGGAACATTCTATACATAATAGTATTTATAAAAACATACCATTTATTTCTAATAAGTATCAATTTCTTTTTTAAAATGATATAAATAAACTTTTATTGTGAAACAAACACATCGAATGACCAATTTGAAAAGTAGAATTTGCCTAGAGTAAAGCGATAAACCGAGTGTGCAGCTGATCATATTAATTAAATTCATATTTTAAGCCGATATAATTTACGTTATTATGTATTCATTTAGATCGCATATGATTTGTTTATTTGCAATTAATAGATTTTTTTGATGACTAACAATAAACAAGAAATTTTTTGAATCGAAGATACTAAATTACATAATGAGTTTTAAAAGAAACAAGTTATTAACCCACAGAAATTTTATATATATAAAAAGACGGTGAGGATAAATCAAGAGATGATGATGGAAAGGAAGTGTTAAAGGAGTATTATATTTGTTTAGAGAGAAGCAAAAATTGCAAAAGTCGGTGCATTATAACCAATGGAAAGGATTTAAAAGAGAGTGAATTTGAGCACAACCACGATGATAAAAAGTTGGATATTGCCTCTAGAATAAAGAAGAATGAAATGAAAACCAAAGCAATTGATACTTTAGAATCTCCTTATGATATAATCTCTTCATGTCTTGTAGGATTAGATATGAATGCGAGAGCATTGTTACCATCAAAATCGGCATTGAGAAAAATGATACAGAGATCTAGAAATCAATAATTAAATATCACACCCGCTCCAACCTCTATTAGTTCGTTTGATATTCCAGCTGAATATAGGCAAACATTTAATTCTGAACCTTTTGTTTTAGAAGAAATCGAATCGAATAATTATGATTTCAACAGCTTCCAATTTAGAATTATTGAAGAGTTGCGAACACTGGATGTGTGATGGCACATATTCCAAATCGCCAAGGTTTTTCAAGCAGTTATGGGGCATCCATGGATTATAGAACGATGAAGTTATACCTCTAGTGTTCGCAGCTCTTCCTGATAAAAAATTAGGATAGCTATTATAAGGTTACTTCATTTCTTTATTTTTAGGTTTTAAAGATTTTTAAAAAAATGTTGATGGTTTAAGGCCATTAACCATCCTAAGCGACTTTGAAAACGCTCAATATAAAGCATTTACAAAAGCTTTTGATAATGTAATTCCGAGATGTTATTTCCATTTTACACAGGCTATCTTCAGACGATTGGGTAAGACTCCTGGTCTTAAAGGATACTATAATTCAAACACGATGGGATTTAGAAACGTTGTTAAACAGATTTATGCCTTAAGTTTATTACCAGAAGAAGTTTTCAAAGCATTTGAATGTTTTAGAAGACGATTTCTTTAAAGATGATAATAATAAAGCACTCTGTAGTGATTTTATTTTATATATGAGAAAGAACTGGATAAATATGTCTAGTGACGGGATAGTAAAAGATCCTAAAATGAAAAGAGAAATCTGGAATCAACACTTGCTTACTTTTATGAAACTTCCTCGCACAAACAACAATATTGAAGGGTGACATCATGCGTTTGCTTCAAGTATTCCAAAGTCCGATCCTACCATTTGGGCTTTTATTACCGCAATCAAGAAGCAACAAAATTTAATGGAGTATAAAGTTTCCCAAATTGATGCTGGTATTAAGTTGCAAAAAAACAAGAAATATCAAACCCGGTGCAAGAGAAGAAGAGTCTTGCTTGCTAGTTATCAGCGTGGAAATGCAAAGAAATTTCTAATCTCAACATCTAGAATTTTTTAATAAATTCTAATTATCCTTATCCATTTGTATTCAAAATACACCTACAAAAATCTATATGTATTTATTTACGGATATGAATATTGTACTTATCCAACATAGATTGATTTTATCAATATAATTCTAAAATGCCAATTGGTGATTGTTAATATTAAATATGATAGCATATTATATAGGCTTATTTCTGAATAATACATGTTTATGAATCTTTAGTCATTATGACTAAAGCAATCTTTGGCCATAAATTCTTTGCCTCCATCCTTGATTTTTAAAAAACTATTTCTTACCTAAACAATATTACAAATAGAAAAACCATACCTCGTTTTAGGAGTAGAGTAACTATAACCTTTCCTGCTTAGATCTTATAAAAGAGCGGAGTTTCTTTGTTTGTAACAATCTCGGCATCAAATTTCTTAATGACACAAAAGGTACATTCTTTAACGGCAAAGTTTTATCTATCTATAAAATATTTAGGGCCGTATAAAAGCTAATAAAGATGCATTTTTATAATTTAAAAATATTATTCTCTCTGAAAAACTGGTACCACCAATTAATTCTCTTTTCTTTAATTACTGATCTAAATTTCTTATTAATGTGAAAACTAATTACGCTATTTTAGAAATGTATAGTTTTCTAAACATCCATGTTGACTATATATAATATTCAAACCTCTTTGTTAAAGTGCTTTTGCCCTTCGTTTTAAACAGTCTTTGTTCTTTTATTTGAGAGAAGAAAAGTGCTGGAATTTTTAACCGACTGTAGACCAATGTCACGTGTTTCGCCCTTTTGACAGTTGCCCCCTTGACATTCTCTCTATTGACTTTCGCCCTAATGGCACTCGCCTTGTTGTCTTTCGCCCTTACGGATTCGCCCTTTTGTCATAGAATCTGCTATACCATTTCAGGTCTAAGAAGGCACTTTTACCAATAACAAAATGGTAATTATCAGAATCAAAATGGGACTTTTGGTAATATGGTTTTAAAATATATGTTATGCGCTTTAGGAGCGATTCAACAGCATTTCCGAGAAACAATTAAGCCTCTAAAGTAGAAGATTTGATTAACATAAAAATGATAAAATACGTCGCCGTGAACAGCACACATTATGAAATGGTACAAATATTGAATTATTAGGGCCTTAATAAATAATCATTAACTACAATATGAAAACTTACTGATGGATATTTTATTTCGACATAAATGTTGCTTGACTTCTACATACAAATTTCATTTTATATGTATAATACTCAAGCATGGGGATATCGATTCTGAAAAAAATATTCATCAATCAAAATCATTTTTATAATCAATAATTCATACATTTTACATTAAAATTTAAAAACATGTTTAGCTTCAAACTGATAAATATATGTTGACATTTTATCATGCTAAATCTAGTGATCCACTTTTTCAATATTTTTCAAAAAAACAAGGTGTTAATAGGAATTTTTTTATACATTCGACTTATGTCTGATAAAATATATATTAAAAACTGTATATAATTTAATGCAAGTATCAATTTTTATGAAAATAAATGTTGAACGGTACATAAGTTTTTATTTAAAATATCATTAAAATAGTTTTAGAAGTCATTTTTCCTAGAATTTAAATCAAGTGTAAAAGGTTAAATTTAATAAAAAAAAGTATATAAAAGAAACTTAAAAGACCATATCTGCCATATTTAGAGCGTCAGGAATATATCTTTGTATATGCTCAATATATCTCAAACAGTTAGCAATATTAATAGATGAAGCAATATGGGACAAAAGTTTTGAAGCCTTGGTTATAATTCCAAATAGAACTTTTACAAAAAATGAATTGGATTATAAACATAAATACAATTTTATACAAGAAAATATTTAAAACAGTTTTTCTTAAATTTTTATATATTTTTTTTGATATTTCTCCAGTTAATTCTCAGTCTTATAAATAGGATTGAATTAAATTGGTGTGAAAAAATGAAAGAGAATCTAGGCCAAAATTTATCAAAAAAATAATGATCTTATAAAAAGGACTTGCTATTGTTCTTATTCGATAAAGGTGAGTGAAGTCTATAAGGAATTGAAAGCAAAAAAATCATAAATCATGTTTTATTAAGAGGATTTTAATCAAAATATACACAAAATATATAAATCTAGAGTCTGATAGTTGTTAGAATGTGGATTATTTAGGAGTACTTATATATGGATTAGGACTACCTCCCTCTTGATATTTAATCTTACTCCTTATACTGTTTTTAAACCTATTTTCATTTAATCTATTTATACATAAAATAAAAATTATCTTTAAATTTATTTGTTTTTATTTTTCAAAAAGAATAGAAACATCTTTCGAAATTTTTTTAACATATTGTTGTTAATTATGTTTTCTAGCCTTTGTCGTCGATATTCAGTTTGGTTAAGATTTTCACGATCTTCTCCTATTAAAATGTCTCTCCTTTGAGCACTTAATTCTGTTTTAACTGATGTTTTAAATGCAGACCAAGCTGCCTTTATTACATTGAACATAGGAGAATAGGGTGCAAGTCTTAATATAAGATGA
>NIPM01001585.1:0-18198 GCA_002738285.1 Holacanthella duospinosa
AATAGTAACAAATAATTTCATTAATTATTGTTGGCATTTCTATACTCAAAAAGTGTTAGCATATCCCAAAGAAGTCTATTCATAATAAACATTCCAATTTTGCAAGCAATTCAAAGACGTCAAGTCGAAACAGGTTTCTAAATTAAAACCAATTACATCTTAGAAGTATTATGTCGCTTCCGATATGTNAGACGTCAAGTCGAAACAGGTTTCTAAATTAAAACCAATTACATCTTAGAAGTATTATGTCGCTTCCGATATGTGCAAGGCATCATACTTCAAATATTCTATATTTGTTTCGGCTTCACGATTGTATCATATTTTTATTACCAAACCAGCTCAGGACGACTTACCACTTTAATACAATAAATTTCCAATTAAAATGTTGTTCTGCGTTATACATCAGATGNCAGCTCAGGACGACTTACCACTTTAATACAATAAATTTCCAATTAAAATGTTGTTCTGCGTTATACATCAGATGTTATCTGCGTCAACTATTGGACACATTTTGGGCAAAAACATATTTTTTAGTGATTAATATTTGGAGTAGAATTTGACGAATTGAATAATCTAAATGGTTTGATATTTTCTCGGTGTTAATTTCATTGCCGGCAACCAGCAATGCAACAGCCCTTAGGCAGCTTTGGTAATTTAGTTAAATTTATTTATAACATTAAAATTTCGTATAATTGCATCAACTCCATGATCCCCTACGCTCACAATTTCATCCTTGAATTGAATATTTGCATAATTAAATTAATGAGACATGGTTTAAAGTATTTTATATCTAAAAATCTGCTTTAATTAGTAAAGGTCGTTTCCAACATTAAGTTTAAAAATTTTTTATACAACATTGTCAAAGCTTACCATGAGTAGCAAACATTTAACAGTTAAATGGATTTGTTCATCATCCTCAGGAAATATTAAATTCTGAATATTTCGTTACAATTTTCGTGACTCGTTAGCCTTGGAGCTTATGAAGAAATGATGTTAGCGGTTGTTGAATAAAAATAGCATGAGATCCGGTTTTCACTTATCACCAATAAATGATGTGGAGCGACAAAAAGTGGAGCGATCTGAGCAACCTTGCAACAAATCGATAATAGCTGAGAAGTTTATGGATTAACCTCAAAACATAATAAGATCTTGAAATACAACTCAACGAAGATTCATTTTCATAAATTTCTAATATGGTATTTTATTTGTTCTGGACTCTGAAGATTAGTTTATTCATAAATTCTTAATATTCAGAACTCAACACTGCAGTACATATAACTCTGTTCTTGAGTAAGAATAAGTTTAGGAGTACAGACGTTTCAAAAATTCATACTCAGTTGTGTGCATTTAAATTCAGGTAAATAAATTTATTGTTATGTAAAGACTGACTATCCATCTCGAAATTACAATATCCGCATCAACTGTAATGGTGTGTTATGAATATAATGAATTTCATTAACAGATTCGAGCTATTCCCGAAAGCTTCATTTTATGATAAGGTTTATTCTACGCTTAGGTCTTTCCGTTATTGAAGTCTATCCTCTGAAGTATCTAAGTCCACTCTATTGATAAATAAATGAAAAATTTCTCACTGAAACTATCAGGTCCCCAACCGAACCAAATTGTGCGAGTGCATTATGCATGAGTTTTCGCGATAGTAAATATTGTCGATAGTTAAACAAATTCAACAATATTCAATTAAATTCTCCTTCTCCAGACTTACCTTCGAATTGTTTGAAAAATAATATGGTTCTATTCACAAATATGTACCACACTGTTTTGTGAAATAGAAGAATAGTTTGACACAATGTCAAGATCAAGAAACCATTAAAATACATTACTTGGATGCAATACTGTAAAAATGTTTCACTTCTAAAGTATATTGAGAATATAAATCGAATTAATAAGATAATTTGATGAGTTTGAACCACGTATACTAGAATGTTCCAAAATTCCATTTTGATTGGGTGCTTGTGTTGTTGTAAAGTACAAGTTTTTCTACTCCAATCGTACGGAGTCATGAGAAAAATTTTAGCGTAGAAAACGGAGCAGTATATGCAATTAAACACTATCGGTAATTAGCTTCATAATAATCCTCCCTTGAGTATTCGCACTTTCGTAACAAGAAAATACTTGCTTACACTTTACTGAACTATATTGCATCAAAGGCTGGCCACAGACTGTAATATAGTTTATCTGAAATAAATTAGTCATGTTGAGGTTCAATGTTATGATTTCGAAATCGAGTTGATGCCAGGGAAACCGAGCAAAGGAAACATTACTAAATAACGAAAAAAATTTTACATTTTTTTTTATATTTCATGACTTGCTTTGAGCTTTTTATGGATAATTATTAATGATTTGAATAGTAAAGCTTGCCACAGACTTTCTTTTAGTCGATCTTAATTTGTTGGTTAAGTAGTATTATTACGCAAAATGAGCATAAAGTATGAATATACAATCACAATTTAAAAGTTAGTGTTAAAAGAAATTTTACGTTGCCACCTTACTTTAGTTGGAGAAAGTTTGAAGAAATTTGTGCTTGGTGTAGTAAGCAAATACCAAATGAAGAATTTAGTTTGTAAACTTCGGCTCAGACGACAAAGCATATCTCAGACATTAGTACATTTTCTTGTGTCGAAAAACCAAAATTTTAACATTCGAAGTTTAAAAACAGAAATTTGGTCACAAACAGTACAAAAATATGTTTTAATTTAAATAAGACATTTTAATTTATCAACTGATTCATAATTGTGCTACAAATTTTCCTTTCCATAAAATGCTAAATTTTTTTGTTTAATCCACATAAAAATTTGACAAAAATCTTGTAAAAAAAAAGCCAAAAATCTTGCCAAAAATTTACAAAAATTCAGAAAATATAACCGAGTTCGAGCAAGGCATTGTCAAAGTTTTACCAAAACCTAAATTTTTTTTGCTAAAAGTAATAGCATTACACAGAAGTTAACAAGTATGATGTTCAAACTTTATAAAAAATAAAGAATTGCGTTATTTATTTATTTCATGCAATCGAATAAAGGTACAGATAATTCCTTTAATTATACGCCTAAAGTGTGTCAATAGGTTACCATCTCTCGGAAACTTCAAATTCGGTTTTCTTTTAATGGAATATTTAAAAATCACATTAAAAAAATTTTATCAGAATTTGCAAAATTTTTTTTATAAAATCTGAAAATCTTTAAGAATCTGTTGTTAGATGAGATCATAAAGATAATGCTTTCAGTCTGCATAGAAACAGTATAATATAAATCACGTCACTTATCGTGAACTTGGCACTACCAAATGATATAATTTCTCTCCTGTCGAGCAGATTCAAGTTTTTCAGATATTTATTTTAGAGTATTTTTAAAAATCGAAAATTCAGACAAAAATTGTAAATATCACAGATCGTTGAATCAACGACCTGTTATCAGATTGATAATCTTTTTCAAAATATTCTGTGGCAATGAGCCATGTTCGCCGTTTTGTCAACACTACGTGTAGAGTTATCTAAGCCTCCGACTCATGAGTCGAAACTCACATCAAGTTAGCTCTTTCATCTTGAAGATTCAAAGAGCCTTGCGAGACTCAGACACTTTGTAACCGAAAAGTCTATGAACCGCGGCTCATGAGCCTTGGGGCATAGATCATTTCCATTATGGTTAAAGCTCATGAGATGCCTGTCCTTATGTCGAGTCGACTCAGTCGCTTTCCTTAAAATTTGAGAACATGTAAGAAACTCGTTTCAAACAAGAAATGTTTTTGCTTGCTGTTTTCCGTTGCTTTTCTGGTAACAAATTTTGGTTGTAGGATTATTACCTACCTAGTCACAATATACAAGAGCGATAGTAAAACCTGACGTATTACCTCGATTTAAATCTATACAATTTAAAAGAATGAATTAGTATAAATGTTTATATTTTGAGTAATGAACTTCAAATAGGTCAAGTGAAGTAAGTTATTTTTTTCTAGTATCCATTTCATTTTATGCATGTCTGATATGTCAATACAAATATTTTTAATAAGCAAACTAGAAAACATTTCCAAACCTGTGATGGGAAGACGGTTGTGATGTGAACAGCTTTTTGTCTTAGATTCCCAGTTCAGCGTTGTGTTTTACCGAATCGCAGGAAAGATATTCAAGAAAAATGCGTATGCCATTAGGAAATATCGTTGCTAATAGATTCAGCTGAAATTTAAAAGTCAAACCGAAAGACCTAACTGGATGTTTGAGATTGTAGCTGTAACACTGTTTTGAAATTGATTTTTATTTAATAGGCTACGATTATACTTGAATATCATCTGTTTATTTAGGGGAAGGATGAGGTTTTTTAGACGTTACTGTTCCTAATCTTTGGCTATTACGTGGGGATCGATTGATTCTATGACTTGACCAGTTCCACTACTCCACCTTGCTCCTTGTAATTTTCTGTATTGATAAATAATGTAAGCTTTGTTACATCAGTCTTGAACAAGTGCTGGACGTCTGGATAGAATTTAAAGATTATGTAAGAAGTACATCTACTCATGTTCAAAAATTCTAAGCTCGCATTCTACTACACGCTGGGGCTGTGTTGTTCGACTTGAAGAGTATTTCGAGTACTTAATGTAAGAATTCGAATAGCATTAAGAAAGTTACTGCTTAGAACAATTTTATTTATTTATTTCTTAAGTCTTTGACATTTTAAATCAGATATGCACCTATAGAATTCATTCTTTACTGAATTATAAATATTTACAAGTATCGTTTTCGTTGCTTTTTACTGTGCATTGACACTGTCATTGTGATGAGTAAAACTGAAATAAACTCTACTTCTAGTTAGCATTACTGACAGAGCACGATGGTTTCCAAATGCTGTCATAACATCATAGTCAAGGTCAAAACTTTCCTTTCTCAGGCACATTTTGTGTTTTATTCAAAAATAGAGCTATAACAAAAACAACACTTCTACAAAGTATGTATATAATAACTTCAAGTATAAAGATATTCAATTAAAGTAAAGTGGATTTTAATGACTATATTTCAGTTGGTTTCTTATATGCATGTCTACATAAAGTGAAAGATAAATGTATTATAAGTTTTGAAATACTAATGGTAATTAAATATGCCTCCCTAATTGGATAATTTTAACATTTAAACTTAATTTTCATTATTTTTCATGTTCACACTTTGAATGTTTCTCCCGGAAAATTATTTTTTTAATTATTCAAAAGGTTTAAGAAATACAGCGTAGCTAGGGCTCGTATGCTCATCCGACAGTCCATCTGCTTATCCTAATGCATCCGTGGTCATTCGCGTGGTTAGGCGGTATTTTAAAGCCAAATGTCAATAGTTAACTAAATATTCTAATACCGTATTATCATTTAAATTGAACCAGCTTGAGCTATTCATGGATGCCATTTTATCATCTCCAATTCACCATAGGTACTTTTTTGTCTAAGCCTAATTTAAACGGAAGGATTAAGAGTGGATGTATCGCAGATAAATTAACTACACATATATTCATATATGAATCTATTAGCCCGTACTCAATTCTTTTTCCATTGCAGGTTGTAATTTGTTGTTTTCTATCTATTATAGTTTTAGTATCACCGGGACCTACCGCAAAATTTGTACACCGAATGTACTCCTCATTAAAAATTTGGATCCTGCTTTTTCATATTTTTCTACGGGAGTAGAAAATACGAAGATTTATACATACTTTACATGCAGAGACCATAGAGGCAGCTTGTTTGAAAGCTTCCTTTCATAGGGTCGTTCTGTTTTGGTATTTGGCAAAAAAAATTTTTGGGAAAAGATTTAGAAGCGTTCTGTGTTACAAATTTGTATTGACTCTTTCTTATACGAAGAAACTTAATAATTATTGAAATTTTTTTAATTGTTGACCGTTATGTTCCAATTTTTGAAGTTCATTTTTTTCAATTCATAAAGTTGACTTGGAAATAGTGAAACTATACTACACACTTAAGTAGAAAATTAACATTATATGACAGTAATGCAATTCTATTTTACAAATGAGACAATTTTTTACCAAGTCCACATATGAGACATCTTTTGACAGAATTTCTCACATTAATTGCAAATTCTTTACAATTGCTTGAATGAAGTGACTACACTTACACATATGCATCCAATATTTTTATTTACAAACTTGCCTCACTTGCACGGTCAAAACACGAATAAAATATTTATTCGTTACTGATTTCTATGATTCATGCTCTCCTCATTTCCGACCTGACCTCGACAAGTATAGTACTAAAAGTATTACAGTTTAAAGAAAGAGTAATTATCTTTTCTAGACTAGAGGAATTATCATATTGGCTGAAATGAAAGTGGACGATTCGACTCTCATCTCATCTGTACCATAAGTTTTTAAAAGAGAATTTGTTGTTAAATGAAGGTTATTACCTAACTCCCTTAACTGAAAGTGATTAGTTTATTCCACAGTACAATGACAATTATAATATCACTGTCTCAGACAACTTTGAGTTTTAGTATTTATTTCATTCTTTGCAAAGTCGACATCTCAACTCGTGAAGCAATGAGGCTGGCTCAAAAGTATTTCGAGAACATCTAAACAAACGGCTAAGCCAATTAATGCCGTGATAAGAAAACCGTTGTTAAAGCGAACTAGATTTCAAATTTTTTCATAATGTCGTTGCTCCGTACGTTGTCAAAGCAAGCAATCCGCGGTTAAGTTGATTTGTTTTCTATTCCATCTACTGACACATCATTATCTATTATGCAATAGTATGTATGAAGGTTATAAGCCAATAATAAATGCTCAACACAATTCAAATAAAATTAAGGTTAAAATTCCTGGTAATGGTAAAGACTACTTCGATCTTTGTGACAGCTTTACCTATGAAAGTCACCAAACAGTATGGAAAAAATACACCAGATGGTTCACAAGTTGACACAACAAATTTATTTCTACATTTTCTATTTTCTCAACTGATCATCTACTTTAATAAAAAAAACTTGTCTCCACAAACTAAAATGGCTACCCGTATTCAATGTAGATTGAAACTATTTTTATATGGAAATGAGTATAAAAGTTCTCAAGAAGGATGTACCTTAAATTATGAAGATACAAAAAATTGTTTCGCTGATGAAACTAATTTAAGGTGGAAGAAGAGAAAATGTCATATTTCACAGTCAAAGAACATAGCGCTTGTGGAAATACTACGCTTCTATTTGATGACTCATCATCGTTACATATTAAAGGATGTTAACAAGAATTAGCCTTACTCGCATTCCTGATTCATTTTCACTGTTCTCCGGTAGTACTAGTGATGACGCAGTTATCAAACTTTCTTTGGCAACTTATTCATTCGTAGGCAGATTCCGCTGCTAAGTAACATACTGATGCATTAGCGATTACTTGAGAAGGAGAGATTGCTCAGTACCCTCTCAAAAACACAAAAATCAAGTAATTTACCATTTACAAGGGGAGTTCTTCTGTGGTAGAATAGAATATATTTTTTGATGCAGTTCCTTCTAGAATTGTTATAAGATTTGTAGACAGTTTAGTTTCTAATGGTGACATTATTTCAAACCCTTTGCTGTTTGATCACTTCAACATTAGGAGCCTTGTAAGAGTGTGAACATATTTCAATGCCGATTCCTCCACCCACGTTAAACGTTGAATAAAATCAATATTTACTTCCGTATTAATTCCTCTTTTCGAGCACAGGCTTTGCCCTTCAGGACCTAGGTCTATCATTTGATCGAGAAAGTTATAAGAATATCAATAAACCATTTGTAGTTGCAATTCAGCAAGCAACTGGAAACTAATCAATACTTTATTAGAAAAAATCAGGAAGCGTGAAGTTGGAAATACAACTTAGCAAGGCACTTGACAAATCCAACATTTAGTGTTCGAAATTGACCGGTTCCGTTAATCTGTGGTTGCATCATGAATATTGTTGACCTATGCAATATTTTTCAACTAAATAGTGACAATGTGTAATAGTGAAGTACTATTACACATCTGTGATTCTCTGTGACGAACTCTGAAACTTAATGGGAAAAATTTGACCAACATCATAAACTCACATACATCTGCTGAACCTGGATTGCATTGGTTAACAATATTTAAGGAGAAAAAGTTTCATGAAGTTGAAATTTTTGATAGTTGTGGAATACCGCTTCCATTTTATAATCTAGTGATCACAATATTTTGAGGTATCATTCGTACGAATTCAATCTGGAGAAACCATTACTGTAAAAAGGTATGTATTTACTACTTTTTATTAAAACTAGTGGATTAAGTGAAGAAAGCTTGATTTAATGAAAATATGTTGAAAAATAAAGACTCGATTGTATTTAAATTTGTAAGAGACAATTTCCATTTTATTTTATCAAATGGGTTGGCTGAGTCAGTCACAGCATTCGAAGTAGAAAAACTTGTAGCCATCATTCAGTGTTGTCAGCAAATTACTGTCATGAAAAAATGAATTTCACGTTGCTACTACTGTCACAAGTGTGGAATTTGGGGTTTAATAAATAAGAAAAAACAAATTAATCAAGTTTACACAAACATAAATTATGATAGAGGTTTATTGTAGTATCCAGCGATTAAGTCAAATTTGTGACATGTGGGTGAGTGAAGCAATAAAGTATCATTCTAACACAAGCTTCTTTTAAGCGACATAAGCCAAGCAAAACTAAATTGGGCGAACACGTGTGACAGCGCATGGACTGAATTACTAATGGCAAATAGATATTGTGTTGTTGCCAAAATGTGTAAGATGCAAAAGAGGATATTTATGTCTACTTACTGTCAATGATGTATTTTACAAATATATATTAGATTTTCCAATGAAATCTAAGAGAGCCCTACAAGTTATTACAGTATTCGATTCGATAATGCAAGCCAGAAATAAACCAAAGTTTCTGAAATTTGAAATTCTATTGAGATGTACTATAAGTATTCAAATTTTAAATTAAGCATGACTGAACCGTACAATCTAAGCATATGCACTCGAATATCTAAATATTTAATAATTAGTTGTAAACAAAAATACAATAACATGTTTCCATTGTTGCTAAATTTCTGCAATAAAGCATTGCATTCAAGTTAGATAATTCGAATTGGCATCAACGTGCAAAGGAAAATTGGTGTTTGGACGGTGAAGTCGTCTCTGCCATCATAAAGTTATTATACATAGTAACTTGCATATGATTATGTAACTGACCAGAGAGATTAGTCTCTAGTCAGTCTGGATTTGGCATTTGATACGAGAGCATTTAATAAAATATTCTCCCACTACGTTTCAGTTGGTTGTATTTATTATAGGAATTAGGATCAACCATTACTGTTGACGTGGTTAGGTCAAACGAAGCAGTAATGGTTGATATTACATGGCGACCATATGATAGGACCAGCCACCGAAAATTCGGTAGGGTCCTGTGGTTTTGAAGAAAAAAATAAAATAAATAATATAAAAATGATGAAAACATAGTATTGTCCTCTGAGGCGCCAGTTAATTACGCCAGATTGAGTTGACTTTAGTTCAAGGCCATACGCAACCCACAGAAAAAGGAGACGCTGGAAAGGAGGCGTTTTTCTGGCTGGAAACCGACAGCATAAAGAATACAGAGTTATTGTCTGTGGACCAGGAGTCTGAAAAACAAAGCTATAAGAAAAAGAGCTCCATATTGGAAAAAAAAATTTTTTTCATGGTTTAATTTAAAAAATATTTCATTATAATTCATATTAGTTGTAGATGTCAACATCACCATTTTTAAATTTAAAAGTTTCTGAAGATTCAGGTCAGCTTATGTCAAGGTGAAGGTTGTTTGGATGGAGCCATCTTTTTACTGGAATCTCACACCAGAAGTAATCCTGCATACTCCAACAAAGCCAAAGAAGCAGAAATCCCTTGGTTTTCAAAGAATCCAGACAGAAGTGGAATTCCAATCGACAGTGAATCAAGGATTGGGTAAGTCAGTTATTCAACTGACAACGTAAGGATAACCTACAGCTGGTTAACATTCCGTTAAATAGCCATAGGTCTTTCCAATAGTTTTTCAAAAAGTAGAAGATTATAGTATTGACCTTTTACTTTTGAAAAACGGACATTGCAGAATTAAGTTAACAAGCTTAGAAAGTGACTTGCGAAAATAAAAGGACAAAAATCCGAAAATTAAAGCGATACAGACTCAGAGTCTGTAGTCCAAAATATATGATTAAAAACACTAAGCAGACTAGAGAATTGAAAAAACTAGCACTTCCGATTAGACAATTGGGAGAAGAAGTTGGAAGATTAAGGGTTAGTTTAGGGAAAGGTTCAGGGAAAATTACTCTTTGCAGTAATTCTAGATCCTCCAATTCTGAGAAGAATAGTGTAGGGAACCTACATCTAGAAACCCTAAATTTAGAAAATAATTTAGGAAGTCAATCAGATTTTATTGACTATCCAGTTTTTCAAAACGAAGGATTTAGTATGGTTTCATATATCAGAACGACAGACATAGTAGGTAGACGACATAGTAGCTCAAGTGATCACGGGTATGCAACATAGAATAAATGAAGCTGTTGCAGCCACTGCTGAGGTAGATATTGATAGTCAGGCAGAAGCAATTGCGAAAGCATTGCAAAAAGCTAACTTTGGAGTAACCTCAACTCCGATCCCAGTGACAAGTTTTAATAACATACTCTCCCATTACTTCTCAGTTGGTTGTATTTATTATAGGAATTAGGATCAACCATTGCTGTTGACCTGCTTAGGTCAAAGGAAGCAGTAATGGTTGATATTACAATGAAACCCTACAAGAAACTAAAAGGCTAATAGATCTGCAAAATTCAAATTATATGCTCGTGTTTGTACGAGCAAATTGAAAGCGAATTTTTAGAACCGTTATTGCCTGCACGTTCACTACCGCAATTTTCTAAGTAAGTGAGGCGTACTCAGTTTGCAATACTTATCGAATAAGAGGCATAAATGGAAATGTTATTAATGATATCTTCTACGGCCAGGAATTCAGTCGTGTATCGAAATAGTTTGAACAGGCATCCAGACTTAGTAGTTCTGAAATATCTTTTTCTTTCTATTAGCACGTTTGGCAATACTTTGAAATTCTTCCAAATGGTGGTCAATGAACCCTGGTCGTTTGCTTTTAATATCGTTGATGTAATCTGATCGAAAATACGACAAAGGCTACTGGTAGGTTGGTTTGCAGTAATTTCGCGAGAGCATACTGCCTGATCCTAGACTATTGTAAAGATGAATAAAACTCAGACTATCGAACATGCAAGAGCTTAGAAACTCATGTTAAGGTGATGACACATGACATTAATGTCGCAAAAGTTAATTAAATACAAATCGAAACTGGAAATTTACAGTCGGACTTACAACGCCCAAACACAACCGTATTATCAGATGGGCAAATCATCGCATGCACATCGAATTAGACAATATACGACAGTTTAGGACATTCTTCGTCGGTGTTTGTCTATGCAGATTTCTGCGTCTATCATTTCGACTGGCTCCAGGATGCTAATTTGCTACACTTCTTGCTCATTACTTTTTTTAAACAATTTGCATATCTCCATTTTCGAGCCAATTACTATCACGTCATAAGCCATTCCTTTATTAACAGCTAACCACAGTGTATGTTGTAAATTGCATTTTATTTTTGAGTAAATATGTTAGGAAGCTGACGGAAGATCTATAACATAAATTTGTCTTCATGATATTTCGAAAGAAGAGAATTCTAAGAATACTTTTATATGCAACTATAGACTGTGGCGGAGCTGACTCGCCACTTTGAGATTGTGACAGGGATTGACACAAAAATTTAGTCTCTGGTGGAGTATGATACCATGTCTTCGGTATTCCGCACCCGACGCACTACCATTTGTGCTACAGAGTCGATTTGTGGAATCTTGTTCTCAATTTCAATACAACTCCGAAACTCTCTTTCCTGGTCATTCATTGCCAGATAAGGAGTCTACTGTCTCATTTATGAGTACAGCAGTGAGGATTGAATCTAATGCTTAAATCCCCACAAGGCTATGTGTAATTGTGTCATTTTGAGATTGAATATTAGGTTAGTGCAATGCATTCAAAACTAGGATAAAAATTATCAGTCCTTCAAGTTTGATGCAAAAATGAGGATCTTACATCTTAAATGCACTTGTAATTTGGTATTGACAAATTATGCGAAACATCCTTGCCCTAGATTTTTGCCATAGTTGAGTTAAAAATGAGGCTGAAGCCTAAAGTAGCGTCGGCAAATGGGAGATACATTCTAGATATAGTATTTTACTCATACCAGACTTGAACCATATACTTATTTTACTTTGTATCAATTTTGTGTGCTAAAATGGGACTAGTCGTGATGTCAAACCAACCACACAAATGGTAATAAGTAGATTAGCATGACTCGATGGCTTCATATGGCTACACAAGGCACTACTTGGCTAAGAAATATTCTACTTTCCTTCAAGTGGCTGTAATTCACGCAACATTAGTATAGGGTGATCCATAGAGCTTATAAGTTTCAATGTATGTCTCTGCATGGCTTTTCGTGGTATTACGTAGAAGTGCGTGGACTTAGGTCACCTTTACATTGGTCTGAGTAAATTCTTATATGCATTCTTGTACATGGTCTTGAATGAATCTGGATTCGAATCATTCTGTAAGTGATAGAAAACCACAGTATGGAAATCGAAAAATTAAAAACTTCAGTCTTCCGCGATGAGAAAAAACAAACTCAGACACGATCCTCTCACTTTCTTAGTTTCTCCCCCTCAGCAATTTGAAGTACTGTGGATTGTGGTTATGCATCTTATGCAAAGTTGAAACCAAATGAGAAACGACTGAGAATCCATTGCTAATGCTTTCATTCAACGGAAACAAAATCAGGACAACAAGAGAACTTGTTGGATTTTCTTTGGGAGGCATAGTTTCGGTTTCCGTAAGTCGTTGGCGCTTTTAATAGCGAAATCATTTCTCGAGACGTCATACATGCAAGTATATTTAACCGTTCCTAACAAGTTGTTTTCAAACAAAATTGTAGTTCTCGCAAAGTTCTGAGCCCTCATTTTCATCCATCTAGCCAACAAACTTACTAGGCAATTAGAAGCATAAACTCATAATGCAAACTCATAGTTCGTTTAAAATAGTTCTACCCTCACAAAGATTTATTGCTTACGGAACTTTAGGTATAATTGAAATACAGTTATAGAAAAATTAATGGATAAATGAGGAGTTACTTTTCCCATTCACCGTGGTGGAGTATATTCTCATCAGAAAGTTTTTGAAAATTTCTCTCCCAATAAGGTATTCTTCATATCCTAGTGATCGTGAGCTATGAATGAATTTTGAAAAATATGGAAACGTAAAATATCAGTTCATCAACTCACATCACAAAAGTTATGCTTCATTCAAATCCGTGTTTCTTAAATTTAATTCTCAGAAGTTAGAGTAGAAAACAATTTATTCTTCTACTAAACCGTAAGTATAAAATTCGTTTTGCTTTTTCAATGTGCAATTTGCACTCTTTTTGAGTGTTAATGCAGCAAACAGATTTGAATTTATTTTAGCTAAATTATTAATTCACAAGTTTGTTGAGAGTACCTCATTTTTCCTCTAATAAAGTGTTAGTTTGCAATGTTCACAATTTGGTCCCCTTACATGAAGCTGCTCTTAGATAAGGTAACATAAGCAATGTGTCTCGTTTTCCATTTGAAAATTTTATGCTTATCTTTTAACGCGATATGTTAGAGGAAAAAGATATATTATGCAGCAGTGTCTGAAGCATAAACCCTGGATACGAAAGAAACCTTAAATTGTAAGTGATCTAATCATAATGTGCTTTGGTATAATTTGCTAGTGGAGGCAAAAAAGGGGAGATTGTTTTAGTGTAAGAAATGATAATTTTATACTTTTAATAATTAAGACGTCATGTTTTATTATTAAATGCAAAGAATTCAACAATACTAAAACCTAAAAATGTATCCTTGTAATAACGAAACATTTGATTTTTTCCGCCAACAGCTATTCAGACAATATTATTTGGAGGTTTATTTTTCTTATTGGCTTTGGCCCAATCAAGAGGTTAGGGACTTTAACCGGAAATTCCGCAGAATTGCTTTCGGTATTTCTGCTGTCCGGACAAGGCCAATGTTGCCAATAAATACTACATTCGAAAGATTTATTTGTATTCTATTGTTATAAGTCTAATTTACTAATTTGGAAAATTAAAAATTAGATGTTTATTTTATATCGTCTGTTTTGCATCATTCATATTTCCCGGCGTAGAGGTGTGTGTTACTTGTTACTGTCTATGTCATGAACACGCAACAAACACCTTAATTTTTTTATCGTATTATCACACGAGCCGTTTCAACACTACATTTCTTGTATTTCTCCATACAAATTATCATATATACTCTTTCCAAGATGGAAATCTAGTAACTTCTACATGTTTCAAACTCGAATACCATTCGTCATTAGCATTCGTAAAGTGTTTTGAGTTGCTTCTGTATACTGTTCAAATTTAGATGCTTACACAGATACATACATTGAAGTTGTTTTATTTTCCAACAAAAAAATTCAAATTGACATAAAATTTTGCATTCAAGACAGCAAAATACCAATCTTATAACATAATTATCTGTGAATGATTAAGAATAACAATTTACCGCGAATAAATATTGTGCGTGTCCTAAGTTCAATCGCATTTAAATAAATTTTCTTCCCAAGACAAGAAACTTTACAGTATAAATAACCAATTTCCCTATAATTCTTATAGTATTGGGTTTTTTATAATAACCAAATAAACCCATGTTTATACGCAATGGAACCCCGGCTTTTATATACTTTCCAATTAAAATTCTTTTCTCATGACTCAAATTTATCTGATTTTTTTTCAGTGCAGTAAAAAATTTTTTTGACAATTCATTAATTTCTCCGAATTTCATGTAACTCAGTATTTGATACACGAATCCAGCACAAGAAAAGACAATGAGTAGAAAAAGCATTGGTGGTGTAAGTTGTTGGTGAAATCGTATTAGGAGAAAGTTACACGGAACGTTAAAAGCTACTACCAAATCGTTCACTACTAAACAAAAATCACCAAATATACAGTTGATGCTTTTTTCCAAAAGTTGCAAGCATGCATACAGCTTAAGTTTTGCTTCTGGTGAATGTAAAGTGTGAATTTGCATCCTGTAAATACAAAAAGAACATATATAACAAATTGAGATACAGGTTACGAAAATAGGTTTTATCAAAACAAAAGTAGCAGTAGAATACTCAATGAGGCTCTTCCCGTTGCACATACAAGAACTTATACTTTAAAAAATTAACTTCTTTCACAAGTTTTTTCGAGGTTATTGTGAACGCAAAAAGTTCAAATTTTAAAGAAAAAATAGGTCAAGAAATTTGGCGGCAATGAAATAACCACCACTCTAGACTTAATGTACATGTCAGGTAAGCTTACTTGGAAAATTCAATTAGAAATTTAAGCTTGTAAGTTTTAAATTTAATTGATTGAAGGGAAAAAAAGAAACACTTGTTTTAAAGTTTTTCGATATTTAAATGTTGAATGAATCAAAGATAATTTGAAATGGGGTAGATGAGACTGTAGAGTACTCTTTCAAGTGAAAAAAGTGTAGAAAGGTCGAGTCTGTTAAGTTCTTTCAACTCATGAAAGAAAGCAAAACCAATCAAATGATTCGGTTTTCTTACAGATTCAAAATTCTTATTTGGCGCCACAATGCTTACACTTTCTCAAAGTGTAAGTTCTTTCATGTGCAACGGGAAGAGCCTCAATAAAACAATAACTTCAGCATTAAAGAGTTTATCCTGATTTATTGTCCACCAGAACCTTTTTCTAGTTTTTAAGTATATTATTCACTCCGAGCCAAAGTATTATATACTACAGTATTTGCTATTCGCATAACCTATTACGATCATCAACTTTAATATTTTCAACTTGGAAAGATGTTGTTACATGATGTAAAGGAAAAATAAATGGCGAAATAATTGGTCAAGTACGGATGCTAAATAAACCTAAAAGTCTTGCTTGTGTAAAATCGTAAGCACAAAAAGTCATTTACGAGTAAACAACTCAAATTTCGAAACTCGAATTATGTTTACGTTTCAGTTGTAATTTTGCATACAAATAAAATGTGTGCTGCTGTATTTACGGTTCCTTTTTTTTATAGTTTTACTCTTAGTTCCTACAACAAAGCCCGACGCTCTAACTCGGACCAAATAAAGCACCGCACACTTTTAATCCAAGCTATCCTTTAATTTAATTTTAATTTATGTTATTTATATTATTTATGTACAGAAAATGTTTTTATTCCCGAAATTAAAAATTTTGAAATAGCGGTGTTAAAAGATTGAATTACTGTTATTGCGTAAAAGTAGTATGTAGCAGGTACCCACTTTGTACCAACTTCGCTATGGTGGCTTTTAAAGAAAGATAATCAGTCAGCGGTTACTGAGTCAGACACAGAATAGGTAATTCCAAAAACAGCAGAACCTTTCCATGTAGATTAGTGGACAAGTGGATTCATTTATCTGCTTCATTTGGAAATGGTTCATCATCCAATGTAGCTAGTAGGCTGAGATTTCTTATTTATTTGTTCCATACCTCTAGTATTTCAGCTTACATTTGTGGATTCTCGAAAGCTGAAAATGACTTCACAATGCCTGTGACTGACGGGAAGACCTGAACTATGCGAAATAACAGATGCAAAGGATTTTGTGAAAAAGAATACACCGTAGAATGAGGACCAAAAACGAAAGCTTGAAAATGTCATACGTAAGTTAGCATGAAAGGTACATTGAAAAACAGAAATGCCATGTGAGTTATGTGTCCAGGTGAAGATGGGGGTTTCATATGTTATATGTTACTCGACACTATGTTTGCCATTGCTCCGATGTATTATTTTTAACATTTTTGATCAGTTTTTTTACATAAAAATTAAGAGCAGCGAAGTTTTTTTACTTGTTGAGTTGAGAATAGTTGTTCTCGGTATTTTATTTCTATTACTGTGATCTGAAGTTGATTTTTTGAGGGTTTTGAGGATTGATAAGTGAAGGCAAGGTTTAGCACTGAAGGTGCTGATGGTTATCCGGAAAAAGGGTCAATGATTCTATGTATGAAGAATTTATTTTAATAAGAACTTTTTTAGTTCTCGTCTCTTTTTAGTTCTACGTAAAAGCTATTGAAAATTAACATGTACAAGATTTTGTAATATATAAAAATCTTTGTTTTAGCATTTGATATAAGGCAGTGTTGCTGCAAATCAGACCTGTACTTGTGAGTATACAACTAAATCTTCGGAGTCCTGGAGCAAAAGATCACTGAAAACGGGATAGACAAAAGGTAAGAGCGGGGTCTTTACTAAAGCACTTTTTCTCACTGGTGAGTTTTTTTTACAATGTGTTTACTTTTCTTTAGGTGTGAAACTGTCTGTATCTTTTTTAGATTAATCCTGTGGCTGTGTCAACTGATTTACTACCGTCTCGCTCGGGAGCCATAATGGTGAGTTGGTACTCTGTCCACGAGAACAGACCATTTTTATAATACCAATCATATAATTGACAGGTCACGCTCAACTTTAATGAAATCATAAATGCTGTCCAGGTGATTGTTTTTAAGTATATTCACCATAGTGTTGACTAAAGTTACTATGAAAAATTTACAAAGAAATGTCTGTGATAAGGTTAGTCCATAACTCCATGTTCCACAAAATTAAAATTTTCCAATTCATCAATTTCGTAATATGTTAAAATATAGTCTTGGAACGGAGATAGATGTCTTTTCGACATCCATCTTCAAAAAAAAAACTTGAAAATTCCCCGAGTTATGGACTAATCATAGACGTTTTGGAAAATTCCTCATAGCAATCTTGGTGTTGACAATATACAAGCAGGGAATTTAAAAATCTCAGAGATTGAAATGGACATTTATTCACTAAAATAGGTGATGGATTGTGTAAAAAATTTTACAAACTCTTGAATCAGGACTTTTATGGGAGTCAATGATGAGCTTTGAAGTTGCTAGCTCAAAACTCAATAACATTAGGTTATAAAATTCAAACCCCTTTTGTTCGTATCCAGAGTACAAAAATTTCTGGTACCCCTGGTAAGTCGATATAGTCTTCAATAACTTCAATTCAAGACAAAAAGGTGGAATTCTGCCAAATAAGCCTCCTTACGTGCAAATGG
>NIPM01001586.1:0-16867 GCA_002738285.1 Holacanthella duospinosa
CCTATATAGACTTCTGAAGTTACCGTTTCTTTAGGTGCACAAAGCTTCCAATATGCAACACCATTATAATCAATTGCTAGTATAAGCATTCGTTTTCTCTGATAGTTTGATTGTGCTACAATTTGTGGTGGGCTTTTGTCCTTAGTTCTCCAAAATCGAGACTGGACATCTGAGGTTGCATATATAAAGTAAGCCAAGTTTCATCTATAGCCAATGTTCTGTTTATTAGAGTTTTTTGTTTTGATAACTGCTCCAAATTATATCTACATGCTAATACTCTATTTTCTCTTTGTTCCTGTAAGAGAAAATGAGGAACCCGTTTGCTCAATACTTTCTTCATTTGTAAATCTTCTGTTAAATACCGATAAACAGTAGCTTTGCTACAATTTACTAACATGGAAAGTTCGAGGCACGACCAGGCTCTACTTTGAGCAAGACATTCTTTAATTTTCTCAATTGTATTTTCCTTTATTAAATGATTACTTGTATCGCCTCCTCTAGTGTCTTCAACGCAATTTTGACCCTTATTAAACTTAGAAATCATATTTTTCACTGTATTGTATTTATAGGCCTTTTCTCCTATCGTTTTAACCAATTCTTTGTGTATTATTCCCGAACTGTGGCCTAGGATTACTCCAAATTTGATAAATACACGTTGTTCTTTATCGGTTATTGACTTTTTCAATTTTTGTAAGTTATCCATTATAGTAATTTTAACAAATATGCTTTAAAAATAAAACTGAAGTTATAGAAATATTATATATAGATCTTGACACTAGATATTAATTTACATATTTATTATTAATTAAAATTCGCTTACCTTTTTGCATAAAACGGCGTAATATTATGCAAATTTTGTTGCTATGATTTATGGTGAGAAAGTTTAGAACTAAAATTAAGAAAATATATACAAATTTGACTCAATAAAACAGACAATAAACACTCGAAATGAACAAAAAGATATAGAAATAAACCTTTAGGTGTGAAGATTATTTTACAATTCATATTATTTGTTTTTATATTTTTAAAATAGTTTTATGTGAGAAACCTATCGATCATTACTTTGTATAAAAGTTGTATTTTGGCCACTTAAAAGAAGTCATTATATTGCGATAAGTGAAAGAGTAGGGGGGAAAATGATTAAATAATATAAATATATTATTTTTATCTTTAATTTATTTTACATACATTTCATAATGTCTGATTTGGATTTTGGTCATTTCATTTCCGCATATATTATAATAACATTCATTTTATTATTTTAAAAAGGACTTTATTAAAACAATAAAGCCATAAATTGTAAATAGATACTAAACAAGCATAATTAGTTGAATGGAGGAATACAATTTAACCAAAATCAAATTAATTTAAACATAATGACAAAACAGAATTTATATATAATAGTTTTATATTGGAAAATCTTTCCTAATCATGTTTCTTTTTTACTTTATCAGTATTTCAATCTCGCAGAAGATTGCCCAAGAAACGATCAGAGGAGTCAACATTGGAGGATGGTTAGTATCTGAGCCCTGGATCACACCAAGTCTTTATCAACCATATATAAACAATGGAGTAGTAGACGAATATACACTATGTCAACATCTAGGCAAAGAAAGTTGTCAAAAAACACTTGAAAAGCATTGGAATACATTTTTCACGGAGGAAGATGTAAGAAAGATCAAGGAGGCGAATTTGAATTTGATAAGAATACCAATTGGATACTGGGCTGTTGATATCATAAACGAGCCTTATGTCCAAGGCCAAATACCTTATATGCTTAGAGCCTTGCAGTTGGCTAGGAAATATGGCCTTAAAGTGATGATTGATTTACATGGTGCGCCAGGCTCGCAAAATGGGTTTGACAATAGCGGACAGAAGAAAAACAAACAGGAATGGAGTTTAAGTCACGAAAACATCAAACGAACGATTGAAGCTTTGAAAAGATTGGTCATTCAATTCAAGGATTACGAAGATATTTATACCCTAGAAGTCTTGAACGAACCTCATGGTGGCCAGATGAAATTCTCTTTTATTCAGTTATTTTATAAATTAGCTTATATGGAGTTGAGAGCTATGGATTACAACAAAAAACTCTGGTTTGGTGATGGATTTTTCCCTCAACAATGGACCAATATGAAAGGCCCAGAATATAATGATGTTGGCATTGATTCTCATTTTTATTATGTTTTTGAGTATGGAATGATGCAAGCTTATCAATACAATCCAAAATCTGTACATGATGTTATATGTAAGAGCAGAAAAGATCAATTGACAAAAGCAGAGAATGGAGTAGATAGATATGAAGTACCACATATTGTTGGGGAATGGTCTGGTGCTCTTACTGATTGTGCAAAGTGGTTAAATGGTATTGGCGTTGGCAGTAGATATGATGGAACATTTGAAAAAGGCCAAAAAGTAGGTGAAGGTCTCACTTGTAATTCCAAAGAAACTTATTCGCAATGGACTCCTCAATATAAAGAAGAAGTTAAAAAACATATCGAATTACAGATGAATTCTTATGAAGTTTTGGGTGGTTGGATCTTTTGGAATTTTAAAACAGAACGTGCAGATGCTTGGAATTACCTTAAAGGTGTTGATATGGGTTATATTCCTAAAAACCCGGCTCAATTAACTTATAAATGTTAATTGCATTTTTTATTAAATTGATTTTTAAACTGAATATTCCAAAGAATTACCAAGGATTTTTCAATTAGAACTAAATTCACAAAAATAAGCAGATAAAATTTGTTTAATTATTTTATAGGGAACTTTTTTATAATCCATATGCTCTCAAATCTAATTTCAATAATAAATAGAATATTACTTTTGCAAAGTGATTCCAAACATTTGAAAATCTAAACCAATTTCAGAGATCAACATTCCAATAATAATATTTGAAATGACATGTATTCTAATATAAATATGTTTTAAGCCTTACGCCTCGATAATATCCGTAATTAAAAAATCCTCGTTTCATATTTTGCCCGAGAGACAATGAGTAAGTCAAAATATGTGTTATGACCTAAAACATAATTGGTCAATTCATATAATTTTAATTCATATAATTCTAATTCATATAATTTTAATTTATATAATTCCAATTCATATAATTTTAATTTATATAATTCCAATTTATATAATGACAATTCATATAATTTTAATTCATATAATTTTAATTTATATAATTCCAATTTATATAATGAAAATTCATAATATTTCTAATTTCTATAATAACAATTCATATAATCTATTCATTTATATAATAGACTATATTTAAAAAATAAAAACCAATTATTTTACCTATTAACTAGCTGCTTAAAGATTAAAATCTTAGTAACGCAAATTTTTTTGGAGGAAGTTTTTCAGGATCTTCCCATACCACAACCTCTGACTTTTTTAATATTATCATAGAGAGAATTAAAGTAAAATATTTTATAAAACAAAAGTAAAGAATTGAAAGAATAGATTTAATCAAAGATATAAAAAAATTAAGTATAGAAGAGTATGTTTTGTGACATTCCAATCAAATAATCACACAAAGTCTTTTGATCATATTCTTTAAAAAATTTTATGAGTCTTTCTTCTAAATTTCTATGTTTTTTACTTCTTTTTTTGAGGAGTTCTAGAAATTATTTGATTGAGTTTAATTTCTATTGAGGCTTGTTCATTTTTTAATTTTTCTATGAATTTCCAAATGGTAGGATGATAAGCTCCTATGAGAAAGGAAAATCTTCTATGCCACCCTTCAACTGAGTTTTTAGTTCTTAGATTTCCAGCTAGAGTTATATTATGACAGTTCCAAAGATCAATTGAGCACATCGGATATCTTCTTTTTCCTCTATTTGGTCTACCAATATATGTATCTTCAAAATAATCGATAAAGGGACGAAGTAATTCATCATTTTGTTCATAGAATTGAGTCAAGAGAAGAGTTTCAAAAGAATTGATTACTTTATCTGAAGGAACAAATGCCAAAGACGGAATCTGTCGAAGTTCAAGAGCAAAATCAGGATCATTTATATATCTGGACAAAATATCGGGTTGGGTTTATATTTTTCTCCATAAAGACTGCGAAAAATTATAAAAATAACCATGCATTTTAGCATTTGGAAAATTCTTTTTGAAGGAGTTGATTGAGGCTTTTTCAAAATCAGTTAAAATATATTTGGGATCAAGTTTGAGGAAAGTTTCTTTAGCTCTATTAGAATTTTGTTATGTTTTTTCTGATTTTTTTGGTAAAAGAGCAAATACTAAAGGAATAATTGATCCAGAATGTTGGCCATGAATAGTAAAAAGTTGATAAAATATCGAAGGGACCGTCTTGAAAGTTCCATCAGCCATCCATAACTCTGATTTTCCAAGTATTTCTAAGTTTTTTTGTGTTGAAAATATTAAGAATCTTTCATATGATTGATCAGAGCCAAAAAGAAGAAATGACTCACCAGAATGTGTGCTTTTATAGTCTTCTGGAATTTTGAGCTGAATCAAATCTAATGGAGATGCCGGTGTTTGATTTGAAGCATTTCTAACTTTTCTAATTGTTCTTGACAATGTGTTAGCAGAGGGTAAATTTCCAGCCAAAGCTTTTGAAACTGAGAGAGCTTGACTTAAAAGTATTTGAGCAGGAATTTCCAAAGTTGTTCTTGCATTCATATATATTTCATTCCTATATAATCTTTTAGGTAAATCAATAGAATCTGGTGTATGATTATGGATTCCAGTCAATTTAACATTCTCATCTTTTTTAATTACTCTTCCTTTGCAAAAATTTTTAATACAAATCCAATAAGATGTATCTAATTTTTCATTATTCTTGTAAAAAGCATATCCTTGACAACTGAGCATGAGTTTGTTTTTTTCACTTTTAATCATTGTGTATTCCATTTTAATATTATAAATTGCAAAAAAATTTTAAGAGTTATTCTATTCTTTTTGATCAATGTTTTCAAAACTTATTTGGCCCATATATTTTTAGTATCCATTTTGGGTATTACAATTTTAGATAACTAATTATTAATAAAAGATATAATTAATATCTAGATATTATTGAATCCAACTTTTTAGATATCCTTCAAAATGTTTTCATATTAATCCGATAACAAAAACATTTTTAATATTTTTAACAAATATGAATAAATTATATCAACTTTTATTATATTAATTGTTATTATATAAATTAGAAATTATATGAATTTTCATTATATAAATTGGAATTATATAAACTAAAATTATATGAATTGCCACCAAATCGACCTAAAATTGGCATAATTTGAAAAAAAGAAATTATAATGGATGAATATGATAATTAGTCTCAAAGATGAAACCACAAATTAAACAAAAGATTTAATTCACACTCTAATAATCCTAAATTTAGTTTCATTTTTCATTTTTATCAATTGTTATAAATTATCGTCAATCTTTATATTTGATTTGATATGAAATTTTTATTTTACATCGTTACAACCCTATCACTTCCAATCGAGTACAAGAATAACAAAGGAATGATCAGGGATATGTCAAGAAATAGCACTGTAAAAGAGGTGTTAGCTTATAATAGTGGAGAATCTAAAAATACGATTATGGCTTCTATTATTTTGTTAATCTTATTCAATTCTTTTTTAAATTAAAATGTAAAGTTTATCTTTTATAAGATGTTGAATTAAATGACTTAAGAATCCTGATATTGAGATCTCTAAATACATTATTTCTTAAAATAGCAAGATATGTGCTAAAACTTTATGAAACTAAATAAAGTTTGATTAAACCTTTGTATAAATACAATTAATTTGTATTGAAAACCTGTTTAAAAGTCTACTGAGCCCACCCTTGTTGTAACAAATAAACTTGTTGCATCAACATTCCAATGCAAGACTTATAATTTAGGTTATTACATAAAGATTATTTATTCAAGAAGTGAATTATAATTCACAAAAATCTCTATAAATCATAGCAGATATAGATGGAAGTTTATTGGTGATCTTTTGAGTTTGTATTGGACTCAATTCGTTCTTTAAACTATGTTCATCTTTCGAAATATTAGAACTACAAGAATAAGTTAAATCTAAGAAAATTATAAAAACAGTGATATACCGAGATTATGCGATTCAACCTTAGTTCTTTTATACTCCTGATCGGGATAAGTTGATTTCCCTTTGGATTTTAATAATGAGCTAATTTCTTGTAACATCTAGATGGTTAAATATGGTTTATTTACTTGTCTACTCATTCTTTGTTCTTCTTCTAAGTCTTTGATTTTATCAGCCATGAACTTATTCTCGGTTGCATATGCTTCTAATTTCTTTTCAAGACATCCAACATGATTTAATAAAAATTGGGCGATTTGGTCATCATGGCTATCATTTGGTTTGGTTTCATCCTTATCTGATGACACTCTTCTTTTTATATTTACTAGGTTTTGTTGTCCATCTTTGGTGAATAAAGGATGCTTGAAATCGAAAGAAGATTGAGTAGAATTCTGAAAAGCATCATTGACTAAAAATATAAATATAGGAAATGAAGGAAACTTTTTCTAAAACCATACATATTCAATTGCCTTACAAAGCTTTGCCAATTATTATGCTTGAAATATTCTGGTAGAATTTCTTTAGAAAAAGTATTAGAGTCAAAGACTTGAAAATATAAACCATCTTTTGACCAAGTAACAAAATTATCAGTTTTATCATCTTGAACGATTCTATAAAGAAATCAGTATAATCTAAAGATACTTGAACAATTTATCAATAAAACTACAAGGATTCATGTTTATTGTCAGAATTCTAAAAAGTTGGCGTTTTATAATCTTAAATTTCAACCAGGTTTCACTGGCGAAAATCGCTCATTTCACCTGATTTGTAAAGTTTTCCTAATTTGGTAATCGAGTAGAACTTTCTAAGGGATGGCAAAAATAACTCACTCCAAATGAGGCATAATTTCAAACATTACCAAATCAGCAAATATTTTGAACATAAAGGAGTTTGTAAATTTTGGATTGTATTCTTCCTCTAAATACAATCAAAAATATCATAATCTCTACAAAAATGAAATCTTTATAAAATTAAAAGATCCACTTATAAATGTAAGACTATATAGATTTATAAATGGTTAAATGTATTGGTCAGAGAATGAATAAAGTGTCTCATGAGTGAATGCAAAGAGTGTAAATGGTTAGTACCTACTGATTTTTCATTAAGTTTTATTTAAAAAGAGAGAAATGCAGATCATCGATTTTACAATGACGAAAACTCTAAAATGTTAAGCGAAGCAAGCGATGAATTAAACTTTGCAACCTTAGCAATACATTCTGGACAAGAAGCAGATCCAACTACATCGGCAGTTATACCGCTAATTAGTTTATCAACTACATTGAAGCAATCTGCTATTGGTGTTACTAATGGGTATGAATATTTTCGTTCAGGTAATCCAATAGAAACTCCTTAGAAACTGCCATTGCTAGTTTAGAAAAAGGAAAACATGGGATATATTTTCATCTGGTTTTGCTACTACCACGTCTATTACGAATACACTTCATTAAGGTTCTCATATTGTTTGTATTGATAATACTTATAGTGGTACTATAAGATATTTTAAAGTGGCGACTACTAAAGGAATTGAAACAACTAAAGTGAATTTGAGTGAGCATAATTATTTAAGGAAAGTGATGAAATGGAACACCCGATTAGTTTGGATAGAATCACCAACTAATCCATTATTAAATTTAGTAAATATAAGCGAAATAACTAAAATAGTACATGAATATGAAGCAATATTAGTAGTTAATACAGGGCTATTCATGTTTATGCACCCATTTATTCATTTTTATATACCCATTTATTCATTTTTATGCACCCATTTATACTACCTGATAATAATTTTGATCTTTTTGATAAATTACAATTTTAAAAGTTAAAAACGTTGATTTATTTATTAAAAAGACTTTTTCTTGTGCTATTTTCACCATTTTTAAAAAATAATACCATGATCTCAGTATTTTTAATGAATAATCTTCTCAAATCTGTTTTTTATTGTAAAATTTAATATGAAATGTCCTTGGACTTTGACTTAAGAAAAACAATTACGTTTTTTATAGTTTTTAAAGTGTTATTTTAGATTGAAATACGTAACTTTTTGGTGATTTTATATAAAAATATTTTCATTATAGAATATATTTAATTTAAATAATTATATTAAACATATTTTTACACACATTTATTCATTTTTAAATTGTAATTTATCAAAATGATCAAACTTATTATCAGGTAGTATAAATGGGTGCATAAAGTTGAATAAATGGGTATATAAAAATGAATAAATGGGTGCATAAACATGAATAGCCCTGTAATACGTTGATGACACCATATTTTCAAAATCCCTTAAATTTAGGAGCAGATATAGTCTCATTCCGTAAGCAAATACATTAATGGACATTCTGATGTAGTGATGGGCATAGCAGTCACTAATAATCATAAACTTTATTCTGATTTGAAGTTCCAACAAAATGTATTTGGTGCTGTACCTAGTTCATTTGATTGCTATTATGTTCATCGAGGATTAAAAACCCTACATTTGAGGATAGAACATGTACAAAACGCACTCCAATTAGCCAATTACTGTTAAATATAGAATTCAAAAGGTTGGTTTTTTATGATTTTTAATAAAAAAGGTAAAAGAATCTATAGTTGTGCCTATTTATAGGCATTAATTGTTTGTGGATCGACTTTCCTCCTTGTTGATCCCACAACAATACACACGTGAAATAAAATTATCCTTACCATTAGGATAATCATTACTATTTCTGTAACATTACTTACAATTGCATCAAAAAGTGAAGAGAGTATATTATCCTGGCCTAAAGAGTCATCCCCATCATGAATTAGCTAAAATACAAATGAAAGGGTATGGTGGTATGTTAACATTTGAAGTTATAGGCTATTTAAATACTAGTAAATCGTTTATATCAGAATTGAAGATTATTACTTTAGCTGTCAGTCTTGGTGGACCGGAAACCTTACTTGAATTACCTTCTCAGATGACTCATGCTTTGATTAATGAAGAAGAAAAGTTGAGCTTGGGTATTCCAGATACTCTGTTTAGACTTTCAGTTGAATTAGAAGACGCCAATCATTTGATTAAAGATATTGGTAGAGCGTTGGAAAGCTTGGATTAAATGTTTTCGTTGATTTTTGTGTAATCTTGATTCTCTGTTAGAGATGTTGAGAAACAAGCTACTTTGTAAAGAACTTAAGAAAGTTATTAAAAAATATATAACTGAAAATAAAGATTTGGATTGGGCTAAGAATTTCTGTAAAGGGGAGATACCTTCAAGTAATCTCTCTTTGTAGAGTTTTTTAAAAGATAAAATCCAAAGTAGTTATTGTAGAAGCAGTGGACCTGGTGGTCAAAACGTTAATAAAGGTATCCTATCAACAACTTTCAATCATAATATTAGTATCAACAAAGACCGAGATTAGATTCAATTTAAAGCAAGCAACTTGGATACCGGAAATCATTAAAGAAAACATCTTAATAGCAGTACTTATATATAATCTTTGATGTGTAGAATAAGAATAAGACGAATAATAAAGGTGAATTGATTATTACTAGTGAAGAATATCGATCACAACAACAAAATTATGAAGGTTGTATTGATAAATTATTTTCCCTAATCAGTAAATCAATTCATATCCTGAAAGAACCATCTTTAGAACAACAATTGAAGGTTAAGAAGCTGTATCCCCCTAGATTTGATTTTATTGTGTAGTGAGGCTAATTATAAATCTCAAATGAGGGCTAGTAAAACTATTCGTTCGAGTAATAGAAAGGGGAAAAGAGTTGAAAGGCCAGATTTTGATTGAATTTTATGAATATTCTATATTACTTATTTTTGATACATTATCGACGAAAAGATCGATAAAAATCTATTGCGATCAAAGAAGTTTGATATCAAAACAAGGTGTATTTTTCAAACTCCTATTTTGAAAACTCAATATATATACATCAAACAATATATTTAACTATTTTACTTAATCTGATTTAAGTAAATGATATTCGGCTCCTCATTTAGATCAATTTGCCATTGAAAGGTTTCAAAAATTCCAAAGATGTCAATTTACTATGCATGTGTAGTCTACAAAGAAACAATATTAAGTGAAAAAGGAGACCATAAGAACTTTCAAGAAATAATCCAAAAAATCCTATCAAAAACTGAAAGCCAAACAAACAAATTGAGTTACGTCTATGACCAATACTTATTCAATTATTCTGTCCAAAATGAAATAGTCTTTCTCTGTTTGAATGGGCAAGATTTTGGCAGAAGGATACCATTTGGCTTCTTAAATCTCTTACAGGAGAAATTTCAAACTAAATACCCCAATATGAATTTCGAAAGCTTGCCGCCATTTGGGCTAAACGAATTCAGTCATGAAATAGAGAAATTGTTAAAAGAATGTAATGAAGATGAAGATAAGTTCGATAAAGTAAAACAAAACATATCCGAAGTTAAGAATGTGATGGTTCAGAATATAGAACGTGTTTTAGAAAGGGGCGAGAGGATGGATGTTTTGATTAATAAGACAGATAATTTAAATCAGGCCTCATTAGATTTTAGAAAGAAAAGTACACAATTAAGAAGAAAGATGTGGTGGAAGAATATCAAATTGATGATCATGTTGGGTATTTCAGGCTTGTTTTTTCTTTATATTTTGATTTCCATGTATTGTGGTTTTCTTTGGAATTCTTGCTAAATTTTTGCTTATTAAACCCCTTTATTTTTATCTTAATCACTTACACTATGTCTCACGGAAATTCGGACACCCTATTTTTTGTAAACCAAAGCGTCAATTTGGCTTATAAATAAATATGGGACAAAATTTTTGAAGCCTCGGTTATAAGTCTAGAATATTAGTGCATCATAGTGAAAATAGGTTGAGGAAGCAATTAAAATGGCAAGAAATATAGCTAAGAGTTATTTTATGGATAGTAAATACTTAAATTTATTTTCATTCTTACTATTTTATTCATTCAAGAAACTAAAATTTCTCGACCAATTAGAATAGAATTGTTTCAAAAATTTTGTCCCATATGAATAAAAAAATTAGATATATTTAAACTGTGTTATTTTTAATATTTATTTACTTATCACTATTTTTTATTAAAAAAAATAAATCTAAAAGGAAATTTATTGATCCAGCACGGAAATTCGGACATTTTTGTTATTCACACAAAACTCAGCAAATAATAGGCTTAAGTAATAAAATATTAGAAAAACAATGACAAGTATTGATAATTTTGTGTTTGAACAGATTTTAGCACTTAGAAAAGAAGGGTATTCTTATAGAGAGATCGAACGTTTGACCTGGATACCCAAGTCCACAATAAGCGATTACCTAAAAAAATTAGAAGAAACGGGCTCGATTCAGAGAAAAAAAGGTACCGGAGGTAAATATGTACTTGATAATGACGATATAAGAGCTATAAAGGCCATTCATGAAGAAAAACCGAAAGCTAGTGCCCCAAAAATAAACAAATCTTTAAAGAAAATAAGGATAAAACTGTCTCAGATGATACGATTGGAAGATGTTTAAATAGTCTTAACATCTATGCTTAATTCCCTGACAGAAATCCTTTAATGTCGGCAAAAAATATAAGGAAAAGGAGAGTGTTATGTGCAAAGTGGATATTTCAACCTGATAATTACTGGGAAAGTGTTATACGTTCAGATGAATGTAAATTTAATCTGTATAATTCAGATGGCTGTTCATCTGTATAGCGACCTCCATCTAAATGACTTGACCCTAAGTATGTAGAAAAGACAGTAAAATTTGGCAAAGGTAGTGTGATGGTTTGGTGATGTTTTTCTTACAAAGGAGTTGGAAACTTGGTCTTTATAGATGGTGAAATGGATAGATATGGTTATTTGGATATATTAAAGTACAATTTAATACCATCAACAAAGAAAGTAGGACTAAATGACTTCGTATTTCAACACGATAATGACCCCAAGCACACTTCTAAGCTCATTGGGAAATATTTTTGGGAAAAAGAAGTCGAAATTTTGGTTTGGCCAAGCCAAAGCCTCGATTTGAATGCAATTGAACACATCTGAGCCTATATGAAGAGAGAGCTGAGGGGGAAAACTTCGACGATCCAGATGAGTTAAAAACAGAGCTACTAAGATTATGGAATAACTTTCACGACAATTTTATAAAAAACTTTATTAAATCAATACCTAAACGTGTAAAAGAAGTGATACAAGCTCGTGGGAAGTATGGTAGTTATTGATTTTTAAATGTCCGAATTTCCGTGCTGGATCAATAAATTTTCTTTTTGATTTCTTATCTTTTTTAATAAAAAATAGTGATAAATAAATATTAAAAACAACACAGTTTTAATATTTCTAATTTTTTTATTCATATTTATTTATAAGCTGGATTGACGCTTTGGTTTACAAAAAATAGGGTGTCCGAATTTCCGTGAGACATAGTGTACAGTGTGACTCACAAAAATGGCCAAATGTTTCATATATATATTTAAAAGTCCAATATCTTAATGAATATGTTAGATTTACCAGATTTGATTTATTTTCTGTGAAGCCTTGTTTTTCTACTTTATAAAAATTATAATTTTATTGATTTATCTTATTTATTTTTCTATCACTTAATATTAAAACATCATCACTTATTTGGTCATTTTTGCGACTCTCACAAGAAATTTCAATTTTAACCTAAAAGTTGAGTTTAGTTACAATATTTTAAAATCTGGCACAAATATGTATTTCATACGAACACATCCTGTCATTTTAAATAATATTCTATCTAATTTGTAGATAACTGTCACTAGTATTATTAGCTGGTAGAGTGATCAGGACATCTCGGCCACGAGAGGTTTCGGTGACTCCATTGTAAAAAAAATACTGAAATTAAATTAATAAAAATATATTAACTTATAAATAGTAGCCTCAAATTTAGCTCTTGGATCGAAGAAAGTCATATACCGTTGATATTATACGTTTTGAGAACCATACAAGAAAAAACAGTTGCTGAACCAAGTCCAAATGTATGTATGTATTATTATTTATCTAAGCACTAAAATTATATAGTTATTTTAAGTACCGATATAAGTCCACAGATCGGCTACCCGACTTTAATGGATTTCTGGATATACTCACTTTCTACAAAATTGAATAAAAAATAGAAAATCATAAACAAATAAAATGATTTTTTGATCCTATATAATAAACTCTTTTAAAAAAGTTATTTTGGATGTGTAAATGTGAAATAAACTATCAGAAAATAAGAAAATTTAAAGAATATATCATTTAAGAATGATGACGAAAAAATAATATAGAACTTTATGTCATTCCAATGAGTTTTATCATTTAATAAAATAATACATATGGGAGAATTTTTATAACTAAATTGATATTTTATTATTTAATAAACCAATGAAAAATCATTTTCATAATGAGCAAATTAAGTAAATGTACAACAAAAATTAAACAAGGATAGATTTAAAAAAAGTTCAAATTTATATCAGTTTAAAATTGTTGAAAAAGTAATATGGAAAGGTTTGGAACTTTTACTTTGTACTTAAAATCGGACTATTATATTTAATACAACACCTTGGGTGTATGTTAGAACTCTAAGAGATTATATTAGAAAAATACCAAAATTTTGATATCTGTAATTCAAAAAGGTCTTTTTTTATTATTATTTTTTGGTATAGAACCCATTTTTAATTAGAAAATTACATACTATTGACAACTTGCTATTTTTAGTAATCCGCCCACATAAATGGCCAAATAAGAGATGATGTTTTATGATCGAATCCCAGATGAACAAATAATATCAAAAAAACGAATTTACGACTTTTGGAAAGTCGAAACAACTATCTTCATTATAAATATATAAACTTTGATTTAGCTGTTAAATTAATTGAAATACCATACTTTTAATGTAATATCCTAAAACATTTGGCCATTTTTGTGAGTCACTGTATATAGGAGTTTATTTTCGTTCAGAGTAGTCCCCATTTTACTTATTAAATAATTGGTTGAACAATAATGAGAATAATCTAGATTCATTAAAAATTTGGTTGAGTTAAGCAAAGAATCAAAAAGGGACTACTCCTAATAAAGAGCCGTACATGTATAATTTTGCATTTATTCATCTTACATTGATAATTATGAAATTTTATTTTGGATTATAATTTTGCATTTATTCATCTTACATTGATAATTATGAAATTTTATTTTGGATTATAATTTGGCACGTATGATAAAGTGGGAAAGAACTTCGGTTCTCGAGCATAGGAGTCAAGGTTTAATTCCGCTGCACAAAACCAAGGAGTGAAGAGTTGCTAACTTGGTAGCACATCAAAAAGTTCAATCTTTGACAAATTTTATATTATTTTTTCATATTCAATCTTTTATTTTATATCACAACTTCATATTTTTCTTCATTTTTTCCTTTTCTTGAATCAGTAATGAAATATCCTGGTTGTATGCTAAACTATTGAAACGAAGAAATAGCAGCCCAAATTTGTATAAATATTTTTGGACACGAAATAAGACACATATCCATTTCACTTTTATTTTCATGGCATCAATTTTCACATCAATTTACTTGGGTCTGATTAAAGTATTTTTATATATTTATTATATTTGATTAGGTTAATTCTCTCTATAAAGTTTAATTATTTAATTAAGTAAAATATCACAAAAGATTTGAAATAGATGATCAACGAATTAGGTTTCCTTAAAGATCAAGATTATAAAAGGATTCCTGAATTCTCTATGAAACCTAATAAATAACATTGACGAATCAAGTTATATGAGCTCTTAATATCTGTGTATAAATATCATATCATGCTCTACGTTTTTGACGATATTTTAAACTTTTCACATATTAGGAAGTTTATAAACAAAATGTTAGGAATGATATCACGATTTATGGTGAAACTTTAATAGGAACATTTCTTCTAATACTTCCTCTTTTTACTATCCAACTTGTAGAAATTTAGTTTATGTATGTTATATATCAACTTTGGTATTGATTGTTTTCTCTAGAGATCTCTATCGCAAAACGAGTATAGATGTATATGACAAATCAAATATATAAGAACACATTCTTCTCATTTACGAAATAAAAAGAATCGGAGCTAAAAATATACACTTGTGACCAAAAACGAAGGTTTAATCTAAACACTATTCGTTATTTTTCAACCACTGATAAACAACCCCAAAATCTTTCTTTTGAAATTTTGGGTGAGAAGAAAGGAATGAAAAAATGGATTTTGTAACATGAGTCAAGACCAAATTAGCCTCAACATCTTCTGCAGCCTCAATCGCAATACCTAAATCTTTTTTGATAAGCAAAACACCGAAACCACCATCATAATCCCTACTAGCAGGCACATTACTTAAAACTCCTGGTACTGGATTATAAATTTCGCTAGACCAACATCGGCCACTTGACGAGTTAACAATTTCATTTAGAAGTTTTGGATCCATACCTAATTTTTCGCCCAAATTAAAAGCTTCAGAAACACCAATCATAGTAATTCCTAATATCAAATTATTGCATATTTTCGCTATTTGACCAGTTGATGCTGGACCACAATACCATGTTTTCTTACCCATCAATTCAAATACCTGACTAGTTTCTTTATACTTGCTTTCATTATTGCAACCAACCATAAATGTAAGTGTTCCTTCATTGGCGCCTAAAATTCCTATAAAAAACAATCATTGAATTGGTATACCTCCAGATACAGGTGCATCTATAAATGTGATCGATTTCTTATTCGCTATTTCGTTTAATTTTTTAGCACAACTTGGATGAACTGTACTGCAATCGATAGCAATTTTACACTGAGAATTAGATTCCCAAATTTCATCATAAATATCCTGCACAATTTGAGAATTAGGCAACATAGTAACAATGACCTCATTACTTTTCATATCTTGAAGGGATTGTGCTATTTTGATTTTGGAATTTCGTTTCTGTATTTCTTGCAATGAATTAGGATTCGTATCAAATACAGTTAGATTTTCTATTTTCTTACTGAGATTTAAGGCCATACCCAATCCCATCTGTCCTAATCCTATAAATCCGTATTTCTTATTTATTACTATTTTATTAGAATTTTTATGGTATACTTGAGCTGGAATACAATCTTTTGATTATCATTTGAAATATGTAAATTGATTTTCGTGAGAAAATTCTTGATAAAGTTATAAAGAATGTAAATTAAAAATTAGTCTACCTAGATGATATATGCAAAGTGTGGGAATTGAACCCAGAATGCTATATACAAATTTGGCACTCTATCAAAGTGTACAATTATTCATAAAAACAATTAGATAAAAATATATAACATTAAAATATTCAATAAGTGATAAATTAAAAGAATTATGATTTTATCCATCAATCTTAGATTAATAATTAAACACAACTTTGGGGTTTTTTAGATTATTGGGCTGACGAGTACCTGGCTTTTCTCATAAAGTCTAAAAGAAAATAGAATACTCTTTAATATAAACAATTATATTTATACCTGCATGTATTCTCTAGGATAAATAGACCTTCGATATACGATAACTGCAAACTTAAGAAAATAAAAACATTTTTGAGCCGTTAAAAGACAAACATGGATTTCAATAATTGAAAGCGTTTTATCATATGGCACAAAATTTTTGAAGAAAACTTAATATTTTGGTTGAAATAAAAAATACATGTATTATTTGGTTGATAAATAAGTATAAGTTATATTTATTTATCAACCAAAGCAGGTTTTTATGTAATTATTGAAATTTTTCAACCAAAATAATAATGTTCTTTCGAGAATTATACTGAATTCTTCAACCAAAATG
>NIPM01001587.1:0-11992 GCA_002738285.1 Holacanthella duospinosa
TCCGTCTGTCATCAAAATTCTTTGGGTCGTGTATAGTATTTATAACTACAATGCAATGGGTATTATAATGACAAAATATTTGGGTTTAGACAATAGTTTCTACGAACGGCACATCAGACAGTTCCTATGACTACGGATATCCTTTCCTTTGGTTTAGTTTATGCAATGGTTTCTACAAATCTACAGATTCTTCCTATGATACTCAATACACCTACTTCAGACAATTGAACTTATATTTCAATCACAGCCGTTACTCCAGATGCATATGGTGCTACCAAAGCAATCACTTCAGATAAATACCTTATGACTTAATCACCGGAAGTATTTCAGTATCCTTCCGTGGTAATGTCTACAGATAGCTCTACCGTTGCCACAGTTTATTTGACTGACGACTACTATTTTGATTTTGTTTTTTGATTTGAATGAGCCATTTTCCCTTGTTTTATCATAGCAAAAATCTGGATAATTGGTGGGTTATTGTTCTGCTCTTAGATTTCCATACGCTTGCTACACTCTCAACAATAAATTCTAATAATATCAACCATGCAACAACAATTTACAACAATGGTTGTATTTGAAGGGACAGAGTAGCAGCTGGTTGGACCCTTTGAGTTACTTTAGTCAGCTTGAAACTGAAAACGAAAACAGGAAACCTGAGTTAAGTGGAGTCAGCATAACGGATAGTAGTAGTTGATATAACAATTTGAAGTCACTATTGTTAGTTTTGAAATAATTTAGAAAAAAAATCTTTTTCCAAGTTGTAACAATGAATGATAAAGATTTACATCCAGTTGACTATCGTTTGTCGCATTGAGATCTTAAAGTTTGCGTCAAAAATCAAAAGAAACTAAAAACTTTGGAAACATTGTACATAATTTTGAACAAGTATGCTTCATCCGTAAGATTAAATAAATAGCTTAGCATTAATTGTTACCTAATATTTTTTTTAGAAGAAAGAAAGAATCCATAATTTTAAAAGTTAAAAACTACTGGGATACCGCTGAAACTCAAATATTGTAACCTTAATAAAATTACGAGATTTCCTGTTTAAAGAGGGAAATGTGAGACATTCATTGGGATTAAGGGCTCTTTCAGAATCACATTTTTCTAGATTAAGGCTTTCCTAGTCCCTAAGAAACAGAATTGAAAGATTCATGTGACAGAATCTTAGCACTTGGTCCAACTTCATACCTTACTACTAGTAAGAGGATATAGTATAGCCTCATTAGATTATGATTTAGACATTTTATCATCTCCAACAAGAATTAAGTTTCCAAAGTAATAAATTAAGGCACCATGTCATTGTCAAAGTGGTCGTCTTACCTTATCAGACTCAGCTGGCGGTGTGTGCCGCTCTTTTGAACGTTTTCGAAGGATTTCTGGAAGTTTAATACTGAGTTTGGATTTTTTGGGACCTTTCGTTGATTTTGTCTCCTCTCCATGTGTTTCATTTGACAGTTGGATTTGTTCATCACCGTTTTGAACTGGTTGTATATCAACCACATCACCGTTTGTCTTCGGAACAAAATTTTCTTCTTCCATTTGAATTTCTAATTTGTCCAGACTCTTAATTGGAGCAGATTGAGACTCCAGCGCAGACTCAACCACTACAGCACTGTTCATTTTAGGTTGGAATTTCAAATAAAAAAAATCACCACACAAAACGTCTGAACTGAGAGTACTAGGACACTGATTTTCCAAATTTTAGTAGAATTCTAGAATAGAAAAACAAAAGTTTTTTTTTATATAGTAATGTGAGAACCCTGATGATGAGTAAATAATTATAAGTTACTCTTGTAATCCTTTGGATTGTAAGTGGAACGTTAAGCTTTAATCTTTGCCTATAGCTCTTAGCACAAATGCACCCTTAATCCTTTTATTATTATTTACTAGAAATAGGAAAAGTTTCGAGAAAAAAATAATTTTTTTTTCTCAAAGTCCCTTCACTTCAATATCAAGTCCACATGTGGGAAAAAGATAAGTGAAATTGAACATTTGTTTCAGAATTGAATAATAATCGGATCCTAATCCCCGCTGAAACAGGAATATCCCTTCACAAAGGCATCACCTCCTCCTCATCACAAAAGAATAGCTCAAATACTCGGAAACTGTTCCGAGTTCGTCTCGGACTAAAATATTGTACACATTAATCTCTTAGGTTGAAAATCATATCTCAAATCATCCAATCAGAATCATTGGATTCGATTCCGAGTGAAAATGGACACTTTAGATTCGGAAATTAGAAATGGAATTGATGGAAAGTGATAAATAAATAGTATAGAGGCCAACGGACAGACACATCAATTATACAAACCCCACCAGCTCTACTGTTTGTGGTTAATAATAAATAATGATTTACACCCACTCGTTCAAAATTTACACCAGCCTTTAGAAATATTTTTTGAAAATTTTTCTCTTAATTTATATACATTTCAGATATCCTAAATTTTCAATACTGCTGTTATATAATGCACAGAACGTCAAAAGAAAGATATTATTCTACATGTTCTTTATGAAAGCGGCGCAAATATCTTAAGATTACTTCCTATCAATTTTTTACTTCTACCACTTTTTCTACGTATATGACGCGTCTTATACACACCAAATATCCCCGTGCTTTTTATAAAATGAGTAAAATATAATATAATTTCAAAATTTGAAGACCCCATTTCTGTAAGGTATGTTGAAGTAATGCTACGGAAAAGTCAAGATAATCATTTCTCAACTAAAACAAAAATTGTAATAATTTTGGTAGGGAAAGTTGTGAGAGATTAATGAATGGCGGGTGAAAGTTGTAAATAAAAAATGGTGTTGGGTTTGTATTGACTGTTTCTCGAATTTACAAGGCACAACCCAAAGTAAGCTGGTGGCTGGGGTGGAAATGGATCCGAGTTGAACACGCACCCTCAAATACTGTTTCTTTTGATATGAAATTTATTCCTCTCATCCTATTGGTTGTCTGGAAAGTCCTATTCAGAGTCTCATCATGATCTACTTTGATCTAAATTGTATTAGATGGTTATTAGCCATTAGGCAATCAGGGAACCACTGCTTCGACTTCATGGTGGACCAAACTCAATGAATGCCACGACCAACTTAGTTGACGCTTCGAACAATGGAGCAGAGACAAATTCACATTTTCCCACGGGTAGGGTTCAATTCTACGGTCCTTTAAATTGATTATCCCTCCATTCCTCTTCAGGGCCAATCAACTGAGAGTACTTTTTTACTATGTACCCTCAGAGGATATCCTCTTTCGCGGATTATATCCAATAGGGGTTATAGCTTTTAGAGAAAATTTTGTGGAGGGAATGATAATAATAAATAATCATAGTTATAGTGAGAGAATTCTTATCATCAATGATATCTTGAGATTACTAACCAATAGTTTGTTACTAAAATTATGAAACCGGTTCTTTGATTGATTTGAAAGACTAACGAAATCAAACTGACATTTGTGAAGACTACGTTTTGATATTTCTTAATTGAGTATAGAATTATTACAAGTTTTTATGTTAGGTGTTACAGTTTGGTTATGTTTTGGTAAGATCGTCTCATCGGTGAGCTTTTGGAGTATAAATTATGTTAGAGTATGTTTTAGAAATTTGTGAAATATAACACGGGTTTCATATTATATTTCACACGGTCTTTGCCACTAAAAACCGGGTTTGAAATGATCAGATATTTCAGATATGTTTAGATAAACTATTTGATACATAGTGACGATGAGAGGAGAGCGTGTGTCATCATGAAATAATATTACAGTGAAGATGAGTCAGAGAGAATAATTTTTTTTTCTGATTAGAATTTGAAAGGTTTCTTCTCTCAGCATATGGCGTTGAAGCGGTTAGTTTGAAAATCGGTTGTCATTTTCATACCGATCTGTCAACTGTCAACCACAAGATGACAAGGGACAGCTAGACACCTTAGACCACCGCCAGGTTCCCTTCTCTTCATGTATCCCAGATCCTCGTGTCATTCGATGTACCCCCTTTTTCATTATCCGCTTCATAGAATTTGAATAAAAAAAGAAAATTTTCGTAAGGGGACTTCACAATATAAGGGAATAGGGGAAGTACACGACGTCGGAAATCCAATTTTTTTTTCGTCTGTCAGGTTTACATTCAAAAGCTTCCCTTCTGAATTTACTTCCCGAGGACTTTAAAGGGTACAACAAGATACATTTAAAGTAACCTAAATAATTCAAAAGTAAGGTAGATTAAAACAGAAAATACTATAGGAGTCATTCTTGAGATCATTTTTTACTGTGAATAGCAAAGCTGACAAAGTTCATACGATGGCCCGGTGCGTACGTCATTTTTAAATTTAATTCTGACGTGAATATTCCATAAAAATGACACAACATAAAAACATTTATTTAACTAATTCATTTTTCATTTTTTTTTTAAATAATTATAAGTTTTTTATATAAATTCTGGTAAAATGTAAAATGTTTTGGAATTATTTGTTGTAAAATCGATTATTGATCATTATTGTATCTATACTCCCTATCAGGGAGTATAGATACTATATTATTGTATCTATACTAATTCATTGTTTTAAGAAATTAAAACTGAATCAAAAAAAAATTAGTATGCTGATATATGTGGGAAATATGAAATATCCGAATTTAGTATTTTTTTCATTGTTAATGTGCACCATCAGATTCATTTCGTTTTTTTTTTTATCGGAGAAAGTAAAAGTATAAAAAGCAAAAGCACTGTTTAAGTCAAGAGTTTTCAGAGTATTAAGTTTTGATAAATGGAAGAAGCCACAACAGAAATAAATTAAAAATCTAATTAATTAGTTGGTGAAAACTTATTCGCTTAATTAAACCTCATTATTACTAAAAGGCAACTAGCTATGAATTGAAATTAATGTTTCGCATGACTCAATTTTACTCCAAAGTCAGAGTAATTGACGTATTGACTCACTGAGCCAATTCTTTGACTTAATATTTTTAGTGAGTCAGAGTCAAGATAAAAAATTTGACTCCTTAACCCTGTATTATTTACCTAATTTATTAGTTACATTCTCAACGACTTCTAATTCATTAGAATATAGTCCAGAAAGTTAGGAAACCTGGTGGAAGTCTTTCAACAGTTTTCTTTAACCTGTTTAGTTTTCAATAATATTCCTCCTCACCGTTCTACTCTAAATATTTATGTTAGACGAAAAAAAAAACTGGAAAGTCCTCTTCTTGTAAAAACAAACAATCCAAACATAATTTCTCTAAAGAGAGGTATAAGGAGCGTTGAGCTTGTGAGCACATGTTAAGTCAAAAGATCAAGTTCAAGTGTAAGAACACACTCGAAGATGAAGAAAAAAAAACTTTAAAATACTAATCAAATCGTCACTAATCATCCGAAAAGTGTTATCCGGGCCTCAATTTTTTTTTACTAAAAAAACATTACAAAAAAAAAAAAAGAAAGAACAGAAAGTTTACACCCTCCTCATACCTTTGAGCTTTAACTACTAACAATCGTCACCCCAAATGAACATGAATTTAAAAATACACTGAAAAAAAAACTTAAATCTTTTTTTTATAGCAGAGAATTTTAAGAAAAATCTAAAAGGTACAGAAAGGTCCTCTTGAATAAAAGAAAATATTTCCAAGGTTCATCATCCCTTCGCCTTGGCTTCAAACACGTAGGGAATCTTGCCCGTAACTTTCATCGCTACTTCAATAATATTTCTTCTTATTCAGTAAAAATTTCTTTTTACAGTGGATTTCGGCTACAGAAACTTTCAGATAGCTTGATATTATATTCCTTGACTATTATTACTCTAATAAACATAATTTTGAGTTCACTAAGCCAAAGATTTTCATTATATCCGGTGTCACTATAGCTGAGTCTCATTAATTGAATATAATTAACTCAACTCAACAATTGCATCAAAAAAAAAATTTCAAAAGTTTTATAGCACAATTGATTCAAAAAAAAATGTTACTAAATGTTCAAAGTATGGAGACTGCGCTGTGTAGTTGTGTAACTTAAATTAAAAAAAAAAGAAATAGTTATCTCAAAGGACTCTAAAAGTTATGATTGATTACCTTTGGACTCAACACTGTTCCTCAATAGTATGCGGCGTTTTGATTGGTCATGAAGCGTCTGAGTTTGAACTTTCTCCTTGGTTAGATAAATCTCTCGTCTATTATCCAATAAGAAGATTCTGTTTTTGATTTTGACAGTTTGAGATTGATGCATACGGGTTACCTGGCTTATGTTACAAATAAATGAGACTTTCTTTGATGTTCCTAATTAATCCAAACACTACCACTTCACATTGTTCAATTGAATACAGGAACAGTAAGAGCAGGACAGTCGGAGAAAGACTTTGTACCAAGTGTTGGGATAGCTTATGAATGAGTAGTGTGAACTCAAAGGGCCCAGGGAGTCCTTTTTTTTTTGAGATTCGATATTATCTAAACCGTTGCTCTTGGTTTGAGGAGGCCCAGGAGAAACTTCAAATGTTTGAGAAAAAAAAAAAAAGAACTGTGAGGCTGCTCGCAAGCTGACGTAGACAGAACTGGGTTTCTTCTGACGAAGAGGTCGTTAAATTAAGGGAAACGGAGCCCTTTGAGATGATAGCTTACTACAAAAACCAACTTCAATTGAATCTTTGAATGGGGTATAAAGGGGGATTTTTAGTCTCGAAAGAATAAGATGAAAACGACGGTGGATGAAGAAGGGGAAAAGGTGCTTCTTGAATATTGAACTTCCCCTGCTTCTTCATCGGATAGAATAAAATGAAAAGTAAATGTTAAAAATTTTTTGGACCTAGTTTTTTTTTTTTTTTTTTTTTTGGAAAAAAAAGTTGAGTACTTGGAACCTTCTCTCGTCAGGATCCTTTTGTAACCTGTGGTCTAAATGAGTCCCATGTATGCCTTCCTCGTCAGTCTAGTGGGTTCAAGGTTGGCGTTGGCAGTTCACAGCTACCGATGATGAATTCAGTATCAACTACTTTTTACTTCAACCTAACAAAAACTTTAATTAATTATATTAACCAATTATGTGTGAAATCTGTTGGTCGGATTTATCGACATTTAATTAATGTAAAGTATAAAAGTCAAAAATAAATTTCCAAGTTTTCAAAAATTTACAAAAAATAAAGTTAAAAAAAAATTTTTTTGAAAGTCTGAGCGCATTCTGGCGGCGTGTTTTTGAATTTTTATAAAGAATACCAAGAACAGGACCGAAAGATGTAAGGAATTCATAAATTAATAAATTGACAATTTCTCTCGCGTTTTTTCGAGTCTTATTTTAGGAAATCCAAAGTGTAAGTGTTACTAAATATTTTCAATTACAGTCCAGTCTTTGAAATTTAATGTAAGAAATAAATGCTCATTTTTTTCAATTTAATTACAAACGTATTTTAATTACATTTTTTTAATAATTTTCAATTAAGTGTAAATTTAAAATTTAGTCAAGCCACAGTACTTAACGAACCAACGAGTGGTTTCCTGAAAGACAGGTTTAGGCGGGAAAATTCAAAATGAGTTTCAAACTTTTCTGTGTTCTGTGCTCTTTGGTCCTCATTCATTCATTCTTCATTTGAAGATTGAAATTATTCCAGTAGTCCCCATAGTGCACTGCACTCTCACTCTCACCCAAACCCAACCAAAGTTCAATTTTGAACAAGTCATTCGATCTCGACAAGGAGGTTCATATCGGAGCAAACTTGTTCCTTTTCCAGAACAATTACTTCATCATTCACTTTAATTATTACTTAAGTACAGAACCAACGAAAGTCAGTGATTTTAGCAATTAATTTATTAATAGGAGGAGAATGGGACAAACATTGTCAGAACCCGTGACGGCCAAGGAATCTTCAGTTGTTCAGAATCAAGTTTACAAGGTAAGGTTATTAGAAGTTAGTTGGCATGTCTCCATCCTTGATTGATTAGTGTATAATGACTTTGACACGCTTTTCTTTCCTTACATCAATCACTAATATCTGGCTATGTTTATTTTACATATTTGTAGAGTCGCCAGATTTTACTGATGGCTACTTAGATAACCATAGTCGGATTTTTAGGGTTGCAGTAACCGTCGGGGAGTCAAAAACAGAGCCCTGATTAGTATGATTTGATAGACGTAAATCAGTAATGTTAAGATCCTTTCGATCAGGCTACATTTAGGTTAGCAGTGGTTAGTTTAGTAGATGCTCACTGTTATTTCTATTGATTTTANCATTTAGGTTAGCAGTGGTTAGTTTAGTAGATGCTCACTGTTATTTCTATTGATTTTAGGTTAGTTAGGTTCAAACGGAACCTCAACAAACTTTGTTTTGTAGTATGTAATCATGCTGAGCGATAGATTACCTCCAACCGTTGCCAAAATTAAACCAATAATTTTTTTCTAACAGTACTTTTATTAGAATTGTAAATCTAGGACGGTTATTGCAAACGAATTTAGAAAGATAACATTATGGAAGGGCTCAACACGAGTACTGGAACTGTTTTTAGGCAACTAGTTAACACAAATACTTTGCTTTAGTATTTTTTTTGACACAGCGAGACATAAGTGTGGTTTTATTAGGTTCAAAAATTGTTTATGATGAGCATAGGCAGTTACAATTGGGAATCAATTTATGAATCTAGCAGTTTGGGCTAAACGCTGATTGCAGCGTTTATTTAAATGTGGAAATAATCTTGCTAGATTATAAGTGTTACAGGGCAGAGGTCATCTTAGTTCATTTATGTTTACAGCCCTACGCTACTGTTGCCTTTCCTGATTGATTGATGCATGTCATCATTTATTTAGTATTTTTATTGTCAATGGGTGTTTGAGTTAGTCAACTTCAATTCACATTACCTTTTTTCTTTAGCAAAATAGCATTATATTTTTGAAGGTTGGGTCGAGTTGTATGCAGGGTTGGCGCGTTACTATGGAAGATGCTCATACACACATTTTAGCCATTCCAGACGATCAGTCTACTGCCTTCTTCGGAGTTTACGACGGTCACGGAGGTCAGAGATAGATAATAAAGCACTCCATTTGCTGTTGAACATTCAGACTCACACTCATTGGATTACATTTTATGCTTTTTTTTTGAAGGGAGCAAAGTTGCTCTCCACGCTGGGAACCACTTGCACAAATTCATCATTCAGCGGCCGGAGTATCTAGATGGGTACATAACAGAAGCTATTAAGGAGGTATTTATTTTATTTTGTTTCCATTTCTCAACATAATCATCAAACTTTACTTTAATACTAATCAGTTGAATTTACTTTTAATGAATCATGTAATTTGATCCTTATTACAGGGGTTCATGGAATTTGATGAGACGATGCAGAAAGATGAGAGTATGCGGGAAGAATTGGCAGGCACTACTGCAGTCACTGTTCTCATAAAAAATAAAACACTTTATTGTGTAAGCACTACTTAAGCAAATGATTTGATAATTGGGTGAAGCTAATTGTTTTTAACATTTCCGTAGGCTAACGTCGGTGATTCTCGCGCTGTCTGCTCAATTAACGGCCAATCTGAGGCTCTTTCCTTAGATCACAAACCGAACAATCCAGAGGAGTCTTCCCGCATCAACCGTGCCGGTAATTTTGATTTATTTGATATTTACGCTTTAGTCTTGTAAAGCAGTGGTTGTAGCTAAGTGATTCGGGTAATTAAAAAAAAAAACGATTGATGTGATATGATGGATTTGGCAGGCGGGTGGGTTGAGTATAACCGAGTCAATGGGAATTTGGCTCTATCTCGTGCGCTGGGAGATTTTGTGTTCAAGCGGAATGCGGGAATGACCGCTGCCGAACAAATGGTCATCGCTCTTCCTGACATTGAGGTTCGTGAAATCAGCGAAGACTGGGAATTCATTATTTTGGCCTGTGATGGAATCTGGGACGTCGTTACTAACGAGGTAAGTTTATAAATAATCAATCTAGCTATATATTTTTTTTTTCTCCAAACCGTGTCTTGTGAAATAGGAAGCAGTCGAGTTTGTTCGTCGTCGAATCAGCAATAAGATGGAACCTGAAGCTATCTGTGAGGAGCTGATGACGAGTTGTCTCGCTCCGGATTGTCAAATGGGAGGCTTAGGCTGCGACAATATGACCGTGAGTTGTCTTCAAAATTTCACACATAGAAACTATAAAGTTCTGATTTCCCTGGGATGAACCCTAGGTGATCCTGGTCTGTTTTCTCCATGGAAAAAGTTACGACGATTTGTGTAATCGTGTGTCTCAAAGTTTGACTATGGCTCCGGTAATCGGGAACGCAGTTGAGTCACAACAACCTAACCAAGAAGACGACGACTCCTCGGACAATTCCAGCTTACCGCCAGAAGAGGATTCTTCTTCAATCGCCTGAGGGCGAAATACTACCCTGCTTTCGGGCTTCTGGAACAAAACGACTGATTTACAAAGTTTAGACGTCGTCTTATAGTCCTTAATTCCTTCTTCGAATTCATTCTTTCTGATTTTACAGGAATGAGCACTTCTCACTAACGCCATCTTTCGAAACGAATTCCTCCGTATCAAATTACAAATTTTGAGCGGCTCTCCTTAAAGTAACTTTCCTAGCTAGAGAGCGCCATTTTATATTTGACAATTTCGGAAACTGTTTTTTTTTGCTGAAACGAAGTGACTTTCGTGAAATTGGTTCCAGGACATTTTCGTCTTTTGATGATGTCAGAAGTGAGAATCATCAATAAATTTTTTTAAGTGACAATTTCCAGGAACCTATGCTACATAGTTCACCTTGTGTAGCAATAAATAGTTTACCGAAATGATCAGACAATGAATGGTGTTATGTTATTTGCTACAATGCTATTTCACTGAAAATTTAAATAAGAATCACTAGTCAGTATCAAAAGCCATGTAATCTACAACCGGAATATCCCGGTGACTAGGTCCTTCTTGTCCTTCCTTTGGCCATATAATTTAATCACCGCCACACCATCTAAATCACAAGCGTGATGAGGGATAATTGTTCCAAGATCTGTTTCCACTCCCAAAGGTTTTGTATCTAAATGTCCGTCTTGCAATTTTAATTTAGTAGGAGTGGCGGTGATGGAGTTATGCAACCAAGGCGCGTGATCTTTGAATTACCATTGTTGTAATCCTATTCTTATACTCTTCTTTCTTAACTTTTTCATAGATTATTAGACAAAAATTTTGAAAGTAGTCAGAGAATTGTGAGCGTTTGTAACTGAATAGTCTATGGCCATGAACATCTGCGGAACTAATTAATCCATTGATTTTTTAATGAGTCTTTGTCCATGATTCGAAAGTAGAGTAATTTCTTCTAAACTTCCTGAATAACTAAATAAGTATAAAGTAAGTTAGATAAATGTTTTATGGAACGTACAAACCATAACTATACGACCTACGTAAAAGGTCCACAAAAATATTCTTTACCTATTTTTAGAAGAAAAAGTTCATAATAAATCAAGCATTTAGTTTGAGCTTTTGTCCAACTTTTTAAGGAATTGGTTGGAGGAGTTCCAATGTCTGACATTTCTATGCATTGTGTTGTTTGGAATTCTATCCACTTCCAAACCGTTGTTGGTTGTTCGGACTTCGGAGATTGATTTCATTGTCAGATATAAGACGAACAGAGAGGGAGGGGGAGGGTTTTCTCGTCATATGGTGGAATTTTACAACGCACCGTGAAAATTGAGATTTCTACTCAAATGTGTGGGCTTAAGGTAATGTTCTGCATGTCTCTGGAGTCAGAACCAACTCGTTTGACTTTGAAATTTTTATGGAGTTAGAATCAGTGGCTCTCTGGAGTCGACAACTTCAAGTCATGCATTTCTCTGACTTTATTCACAATCCCTGCGCGAGATTACCTTCAAAGGCGTCAAGTACTGGTAGTAAAGTTAAAAATCTCCACAGGTTCAAATCGGTATGGGGAAAATAAATTTCAATCGGTTTTTTTTTGTTTGTTTGATAATTTATTCAAGTGTCCGAGAGCATCATTTTTATAAAAATGTTAATTTGCTAAGACACCCCCGCATACGCAGGACTAATTAA
>NIPM01001588.1:0-19638 GCA_002738285.1 Holacanthella duospinosa
TATTATTTCACATTTCGCAAATAATTTTTTAAAGAATTTTTAATTAAATTCATTTCATTAATAGAGTGAAAATGTTTTATAGAAAATTCTGTAAAACAGTAAAAAGTTACTGCAAGTTAATGATTTTTCATGTCTTCAAAAGAATTTATATAATTTGAATATTTATTTATTTGAATTTGGTGTCAGAAGAAACTATAAATCGTTCTATTAGAGTCACATTTGTTTCTTACAAAAGCTAACAGTACTTGCAATATTTGCATTGGTAACGGCTTTTTGATTTATTATACTATTCAAAAAACTATGAATATTTTAACGTATTTTTTCTCTTTCCTAACAACATTTCTCGGTCAATGGGCGAATCCTTCCTTGTCTGTTGAACTGGCTTTGCATATATCATTTCCAATATTTACCGCAACAATGGATTGTTATTACTCCTCAGAAGAAAAAATTGGATATTATGATTCTTATCCTTCACTACAAATTGTAAACTGTTACATCCTCGTTTCAAATCGAATGGAAGCTTAAAATAAGGATTTTGGGAAAAAATAAATTTCATAGCACACATTCACACTCAAATTTCAGGATGTAAAGAATGAACAAACTTTCTCAAACAATCTTCTGGATGTTTCTTATCATGTCTGTCCCGTGTTATGAGGTTGTCATTTTGTGTTCAAGAGAGACAACAAAACGACACCAAAACTCATCATGTTCAAAACTGAGACGAAACTATTCCTATTTTGTCATTTTATGCCTTGGTACGACACGTTGAGAAACCTAATCTTTAGGAAACCGACAATGAGGGAAAAATTAAATGAAATTAACAATATTAAGTCAATATAATACAGTGGAGCACGCTTATAAGGTAACCCGATCAAAGACCAATTTTGGGCGCACTTGGTTTGGAACAATGTATTTGACATGAGGAAATATCGCGCTATAAGACCAAAACGGATATAAGACCCAAATTCGAAGCCGAAGTTCGTGCTAGATGACACTTATATAAAATTAAAAGCTCTATCTTGACATTTTACTTTACTCAACTTCTTTTTAGAACCTAAATAAGATTTTGTGTTTATTAATTGCCTTTTACAGACTTATTTTGCTACTTTTCACACTTAAATCTTTAATGTACAAAGAAATTGATTTGCAAAATAGATAAAGTAAACAAGTTCATTTATTCTTATTTGTTAGCCTAAAATTTTGAAGCAATTGACTTTCTGAAACCAGGAAAAACAACAAGAAGTTGCAGTTGAGAATGGATTAACCATAGGTTTGTTAGTTCAAACACTTATGTCCAAGTGATTCGAATTAAGGTCAGCTTTAGCAATCATAGGAAATCTAGGAATTTTTTTATTTTAGAATTTCTCTGTATTCTTAGGTAGGCGACAAAATATTTACAACATTGCGATCAAGTAATTTGATGATCGCTCATCGAAATTGTCAATCTGACAGTCTCGATTGTTTTTTACTTCTTACATTTGAAGTGGCAAATTTCCTTGATTTAAGATTTTAGCTTCAATTCTTCCCAAAGGGACAGCTAAAGATAGCTTGGGATAAGGAAGTTCGAATCACTCCTGCAATAAAATTTTAGTTTTTGTAGAAATTTGTTAACATATGCAATAATCCCACCTGACTTCAATGCCATGTTTCCGCTATTAAAAATGCGATTAAAAAAAGAAATTTACAGACTAATTGCAGTATGCCTGAAATTTAGTTTAGCATTGCTTCCCCATATTACTACTTAAGTTGCCGTCGAAAAATTAAATGTAACCTCTTATTTCATTAAAAAATCTCATAGGTTTTATATAAGATCAAATTGGTCTTACATCCGTTATAAGACCAAGATGGCTATAAGACCGTGAAAACTCTTAGAACTTATAAGCGTGTTCCACTGCGTATGATTTTATTATTACTTGCAATTGGCAGAAATTTGTACAAAATTGACAACATACATAGAGTGGACTCTGGTTATAATAAACCCGTTTGTTATAAATTTCCGCCTGTAATGAATTTAAGAATGTGTCAACCTTTACCAAGGGTATAAGAGTTTGCATCCTAAATTCAGCGGTTGTAACAAACTTTTTTATAAACTCTAATTAAATTTATAAACCCGCTTAACTTTATTATAACCGGAATCTACTATTTAAAAAAAATTTGTATTACGAACAGAAATGGAAAGATTGCCGCCGTTCAATTTGTAGCTATACTTAAGAACCAGAGGCATCCCTTTTATAATATGATTTGTTACTTTAACACGTAGTTTAGTGGATCATACTTTGATTTTGAATCGTTTACACACTGTACTGTATGATTAATATGTTTTGTCGATTCATCACCGTAAGATAGAAAGAAAAAGAAGAAATTCACTTGGCATTAATAAAATTCATTTTGTGTACAGGAGAGTCAGATTGCTTAGACAAATCTGACGAAGATCCGAAAATATGCAGTAAGTAAACAAAATTACTTGGTATAATTACGAAAGGTACAGTGCACTTTGTTTATTAAGATCGATTTATATAAGACTAAATCGTTAATTAAACCTGAATATTTTTTTTTGTTTGCACTGATCATAAATGCATTTAGCATGGAAACCAATCGTGCAACAACACGACACCGTTAAAACACCCGCAATTTTCCTTTACGATACCAAAACGATTTTAAGCAATATGCACTGTATTTGTTAACTCAAAAAGTACACTTTTGTCACAAATATATCACCGCTTTTCAGATTCCTTCAACTGTACTATAGATCAATTCACTTGCATAGATGGCAATGGGACTAAGCGCTGCTTACCACTTTCATGGGTAACGTATAACTCGGCCATAACATTATCCATCAAAATTCCAAACGATTTGTATGAAATTTTCTGACAATGTAAAATGTTTCTATGTGATATGTCTGGGCATCACTTGTTTTGACCGTCAGATGGTACCAGATATCACATAATATCACATATTATTGGTGTATCACCGTAGGCAAGTACGATGTCATTCGAATATATTTTTCAAGCCAATTTCAAATATATGTAACATGTTGACCCTTTGACTTGAACCTGTAACCTGGACTGGTCACCGAATGTCAGGAATATTGTGATATATATCGTGTTATTCAGCATTTAGACAACATTTTAAAGAAGTTTCATCAAAATTGTTCGGATATCCGCTGCTTAATGTTGCCGCTGCATTATCCTTTTTTAAATACATTTTCTTCTAAGGCAAAACATGACGACTTAACTAGTTTGAATTTATTAAAATTAGGTTTGTGACGGGACACACGATTGTATTAATGATGAAGCTAATTGCAGTAAGAGCAGTAAAGTTTTTTTTATGTTGTGTCATATAGCACTAGTACCACTGTTCGTCCTTCATCATGATAATTTCTTTAGCCTCTTTAGTGTCGTGAAATATTTAGTTGGTAAATATTTAGAGTTTGACACTAGAATTTCTGCCCTAAATATTTAATGACTACCACAAAGACTAAAGAAATCGTGATAAAGGAAGAACAGTGGTCAGAGCTTATAATTTGCTTCTAAACATCTTCTAATTGGATTCTGGGTTTTATAGATACAACTTGTACACCAAATGAATTCACATGTCCTTCCGGTAAATGTATTAACTCTCATTGGACCTGCGATGGTAATTTCATATTTTATTCCGTTGTTTTATAATACCACAATTTAAAAATGGCTGATTTTTATTTATGATTTATTTCAGGAAATAATGATTGTCTGGACGCTGCAGCGTCAGACGAAATCAACTGCACAGGAAGGGAAGCTGCAAAAACAGAAGAATTTAATTGTACTCTAGGAGAAATTATTTGTAATGACGCTTGTGTTCCAACTGACTGGTAAGGTTGCACAAATTTGAGTACTATAACCTATTTATGATAGGTAAATGTTTCATTTTGAAGTTATTTAGAGAAATTTACTAATACATTTCAACTATATCTCGTGTTAAAGACGACAGACTAGGTTATAAATTTGCATCAAGCAGTCTTTTAGTATTTCATACCTTAGTCTATTTTTTATTTTTTTACCGCAACAAACACGATTTGTAGTTTGAAAAGTTGTATAAGATTTTTTATACAACAACTTTTATTAGACAACATCAGCTTGTTTGAGGCATTCGTTAATTGGAATATGACTTTTGGTTTGTTTGTTCCAAGGTCTTGCGATCTACCTATTATCCCTACAACAACAATTGCTCCAACCACTGTAACTACTTTCACTACTATTGTTTACCCATGTGACCCCAGTACGCACTATATGTGTACCACCAACAAATGCATTCCAAAAAGTTCCTTATGTAATCAAGTGAATGACTGTGACTGGGAAGACGAAGCCAATTGTCACACAGACGAATGTCTCACCAACAATGGTAACTGCACTCATCTCTGTGTCGATACACCCAATGGTCATCATTGTTCATGTCACTTGGGATTCAAAATGGTCAATGATACATGTCGAGGTAAATTAAAGAAAAATTATATTAATGGATACAATAATGCGCTGTCCAATTAGGTGTCGTTCTGTCAGTACTACAAATTTTTAACTGTGTCGGGTAAAACGTTCTGAAGTGTACATTTTATAAGCTAGCATGCATGAGTGCAAACTTTGCTAACTAATTTCAACTGAAAAAAATTGCATTTAATTCATACCAAATAGTATGTTTTAGCGAAAACGTAACTACAATTAGCTAGTTCCTAACAAATTAAAATGCAATAATTCATGAGTACAAAATAAGAGATACAAGAGTACAATAATTGAGCATTAGTGTATTGCAGAAGAATTTTATAATCTTCGTTATAATCTTTCTACATATAATAATTATACATAATAACAAGATGAACTGAAATTTTTTTCAGAATTTAAAAATTTAGGCATGACGATCAGTTTTTATCTAATGATGACTCTTTAAAGTTTACATAAAAGATGATAGATGATTTTATATATACTTTTTTGACATAAAATTTTTAAGGACCATTTCCACTCAAGTTTTTATGTACTAAATTAATTTTTTATAAGTTCAAAAGACTCCATCTTGAAACTTAAATTCATAAAAGAAGAATTTGAATCCAAATACGTCTTAAGAATTTTGGTTTATGTAAACTTCATGAAAAATGATGAAAATTATTCCAACTTAAGGGTAAAAATTTTTTTTTTCTATTCTGGTCTTAGCAAGCATTTACTTGAAGTCACTAGTTATAAATTTTTAAACGTTATGCCAAATTTTTACTTACCTTGTAGAATATAGATTTATATATCCTAAATTACATTTCTTATAACTGGTACCATATTTTTTACGGTCACGTTCCCACAAAGTCATATCTTTACTATAAAACATACACCGTCCACCAGATATAAGCATACTATGGGGTATTGACGATGGGCTAGGGGATGTGCAAATCATAAGGCCCAAATGTAAGAATTTTGCACATTTAGTACTCAATGCATTAAAAATTTACCTACTATGCAAAATGCCAAGTTGATGGGTTAAAAACTATAAGAGTACGGTAAGCATAAGTGAAATTGTGCAGGAAAATTGACAATAATGGTTAAGAACAGTTTCATAAAAATGACAGTAAAAGACAATTCCCTAATTAAAAGTTTCAGTTTCTTTTTAGAAAAGCTTAGAATTGTATACCATTGTTGGAGAGATTCAGAAGGGTATGCTGGAGGTAAATAATGTTGACTGCAGTAGAACCTGTTTGCTGTAACAAATCACAATTATTTATGGGTGAAACTTATGCATGAAATTTCACTTTCCCATCTTTTTGTATACTGTTCACTGAAATATTTTTAAATCTTAAAAGTGACTTCAATCCCAATTAAGTATATTATTGTAGCATGTTCACTGAAAGTTTAATTGGAATAGGTTCATTGATTCCGAACCAGTGAAATTTATATTCAAATCCAAATTTAAAACTCTTTTTGAATTTACAATACATTAGGTACGAATCCGCCCTGAGATTACCATGCTAGTACGCCGTACCAGTGAATTACCGTATTTCCTGTAATAATATTCAGAGATACTGTTGTTAAAACTCATCTTCAACACCCGGGTATAATTGGAGACCGGTCTACTATAAGAAGTAGGGTATTATTTCACATTTCGCAAATAATTTTTTAAAGAATTTTTAATTAAATTCATTTCATTAATAGAGTGAAAATGTTTTATAGAAAATTCTGTAAAACAGTAAAAAGTTACTGCAAGTTAATGATTTTTCATGTCTTCAAAAGAATTTATATAATTTGAATATTTATTTATTTGAATTTGGTGTCAGAAGAAACTATAAATCGTTCTATTAGAGTCCCGGGTGCTAAAAGAGACGTGGTAACTATTAGAGGAAATAATGAAACATTTAGTGAACATATTCTTCAATAATAGCTAATTGGAGAACTATAGTGTAATTTTTTTAAACTTGAAAATATTTCAGTGAACATTAGAGTAAATGAATATATAGAGAGATGATCATGAATATTATTGTACCAGTGTATAAATTGCAAATATATTAAGTCTAGCTTACAAAAGATGTGTACATTTGTCAACACATTTTTATAAATACTATTTCCATTATGAAGGAATTTGATTAAGTTTGAGCCAAAATTTGATCTCTTTATTGGTCAGTTTATGAAATATACTTAACTTTGTGTATTCCAATGTGGTGATAAGGTTCAAGTTGTATACTCTCGATACAACTATCTTAGGTTAATTTGTATTGAAATCCAAACTTCTTAATCTGTGAGTTAATTTCGACAGTATAAGGTATACATATATTTCAAAATTATTTGTTTGCAGACATTAATGAGTGCAAAGATGATTCTCACAGACACAATTGTAGTCAGCTCTGTTTGAATGAAGTGGGTACATTCAAATGTGAGTGTTACGATGGATACCTCAAGGATCCACTTCATCCGTGGTCTTGTAAATCAGTTGAAGGACATGCCAGTTTGTTATACTATTACCAAGGGAGTATTAGAAAACTCAGTTTGGATCATTTGAAAGTAAAAAATTTTTTAACTTTTTTCATGATTTTTCAAGTTACAAATTTGAGTTTTATACCTAAATACCTAAATTTTTGTTTCCAGATGACGCTAATTGTTGATAATATACGAACAAGACTCACATCAATTGATTATCAATTTCGTACAGGCATGATTTTTTGGAATGAAAATTGGTTCGGAACTGGGCTAATTTACAAGTAAAATTATACGAAAAAGCTTATATTCTAAAATAATATTGATAGTAAATATCTTGAACATTTATTTTTGTCTTCAATATATATTTCATTTAATCATTTCTGAATCCTTAGGTCACCAATAGATGAAGGGAACACAAACAAAATCCAGTTACATAATTTGACAACTTCTGTTTACGAAATAGCACTGGATTGGGTCAACTACCATTTGTACGTCATTACAAAAAATACCATCAAAGTCTCAACACTTGATGGGAAACTCATCACTAATTTAATAGAATTTTCCTATACACCAAAGTCACTCATTCTCAATCCACTGAATGGGTACGAAATTCATTCTTGGATACTCCTTATTATAATATTGGATGTATATATTTAATTAACAATTTGTTAACTTTCTGTTAGTTGGATGTACTGGTTAACAAATTGTTCCATCATGAGAGCTACAATGGATGGTCAAAATATCTCAACTGTACTCAATCTCAAGAGTCCCCAGTCTCTTACCATTGACTACCTCTTGGGTGAAATCTACTATGTCGACGCAATGGGTCTTCATGTCCATGCGCACAACAAATCAAGGCTAATAAAACCCATAGTGAGCAAAAGTATTACCATATTTGAGGACTGGATATATATCTACAACTTAGATGGTATTCGGAAGATTAACAAGTTGAATGGAAAAATACTCAATGTCCAAAACGTAGGACCATTTGCATCAAAAAAAAAATTTTTTTAATGTTCCAAATGTTAGTGTTATTTTTGAAAATTCTAGCTCTATAAACCATTGCGTGGGATGAAATTGTATCATACGTACAGACAAGGTGACAACAGTAGTATGTCATCCTGTCAACCCAACCATTGCAGCCATCTCTGTCTACCCAACCCCTTCACCTACTATTCCTGCCACTGTCCAGAGGGACTTCTCAATAATGGCATGTCTTGTGTCGCTATGAGTAAAATCCCACCAAAAACAAATTTCAACGTCCTACTCTTGGTCGCCATTGGAGGGATCGGGTGCTTAAGTGGTGCCATTGTTTTGGTAACTTTCTTCTAGTCTTGAGTTTTATGTTTGAATGAACAATATTTTTTGTAATCATGGTATTTCTGGTGTAGATTCTTTACAGAAGAAACCATTACACAAAAATGATGAGTACGAACAACGCCATGAGTTCCACTAGTTCCAGCGGTATCATCAATTTTGACAATCCAGTATACCACAACAATAGTAAAACAGAAAATCCGAAAATACTGTCGTTGTTGAGTGAAGAGTCTGACGAAATTTCGAATAACCCTATGGTTTTGTCCGGTAACGAGTACGTCTAGTTCTTTGAGACAAATGGCAACTTCTTTGCAATGCCAAATTCTTATTCCTACATACTTAGATTCGTCAGATCAATCCAATTTGCAAAATTTTGACTCACGATTTATGAAAATCCTTCGGAGATTGTTTGCAATAAAAAATACTAAACTACTACAAAAAAAAGTAATAAATTATTCCGTGAAACTTTTTGATTTGAGTGGTTTTATTGCTATCTCTCCCTTCCTTATTTATCATTGAACAAATCTATTTCTTGCAATGAAAGACCCAATTATTGAAAAGTTAAGTCCTTAAATCCTATTCCCGTCATAATTTAATATGTACGACCTGAACCTTTCGCACGACTGACATCTTCATCTTTAGCCAATGGTGGGTGTTTGAGGTACGGCATAATTTTAGAACCGAACCGCACTTGCACCGCATCCGAGACCCATCCACACTCCAATCTTACTCTACCATCATTTAAATTAATTGAAGTGTAAACTAAATAATGCACCTTACTCGCAATTGCATAGCTGCGAGATGCGCTGAACCTCAGAACTTCAAAATTCATATCAAGTGACACACGTGACGTGAGTGCATGTAGTGCGCCGCACTTTTTATACACTCTCATCTGTTTCAGAAAATGTCCACATATGAAACCTTTGGTATCACAACCGCAGCACCGAATTGAAAAAGAAGTCGAGTCGCAACATACTTCTCACCTGCAGCAAATTAAAAAATTTGGAATCGCAATTCACTCACACTTACATAATTGCGGTAATGAGTTTGAGGTACCTTGCGAATCTCAAATTTGCCTAAGCGAATCTCAAACACCTAACTATCTAGGGTTCATTAAGTCAAAAACCCAAATGTATGTGTTATGAGTTTTAGTTCGAGAGTAAGAGGAGAATCGACTCATAAATATGAACTGCACAATTCCGAAAAATTCACTACAGACCTACAGTTTTGTTGCAAGAGGTTAAGTACAATCAATATTTTCAACTTTTTTTTTATAATGCAAGAAATCAAACGACACGAAATATATCACAAACTCGCAACTTATTTAGTAATCAATTTTCCAAACTTCATTGTTTGAAACATGCTAGTGCTAAGAATAACAGTGAAAGAAACAAATTTTATATGGTGAAAGTTATTTCAGATGGTTAAGCGCATGGAGGATATTATTAGAATTATGGGGTGTTAATACGTTTTGTCGATTCAGCACAGTAAGATAAAAAACAACAAGTTTTGTTAGACATCAGTCATCCTAATTTAGACGTCTCCCAGAATTCATAAGTTTACGCAATACGAATAAGAAAATAAAATTTGCTATAGGAAAACTAGATATTAGTCAACCGATGCAATAAAGTAGTTTGCAACTAAAATCATTTTAATTACATATTTTATCAAACATTCGGTTTTTTTGTGTCCAGTACCTAATTCAAATTATTACAGTCTGCATTAAAATCTTAATATTTCATAACTTAAAGGTAAGAATTTCGTCATAGTTGAATATTAAATACCCTCTGCATCATAAGGAGGATGAGTTTGTGATAATGAAGATGATTATATGAGTATGGATTTCATTAAGTTGTATTTAGTTGTTGAAAGCTGAGTTGCCTACACTTGGAAAATAACAGAAGATAAGTCAGCAAGATATTTCTTATCTTACTGTAAAATTGCGAGTATAAGACCAACAGTTATATAAGACGATATGATGTATTAGTTTCGGTTTCTTTTGCGTATAAATCAATAGGGACATTTTAGGAAAAAAAATTTCAGTGTGATATTTTTTTCATTTTTCCAAATTTTACTTAAAATTTTTATAGGATTAATGCTTTTCCTAAAAATTGTTTTGACTATTTTGATTAAAAATACAATCCATCTACCATTGCATATTATTTGTTCAGTTAATTGCTATGTTAAAACACATGGAGCGATTTAGTTGCTTTCGTGAAACTAGTTTTCACAATTTAAAAACAAAAAATGTGCTATTTGTGAAAACATGGTGGTGTAATTTGACTAAAAATGTTAGAGTACTGTTCAGAAGTCTATAAAAGTTACTGTAATTCCGAAGGATTGACTAACATGGTTTAACCGTTGGACATCTTAATAAGTGAGTAAATCGCTTAAATAAAGCTTGCGTTACCTCTGGGATTAAGTTACAATTCGTTCGTTAAACGCTTGGAAATTATTTGTTGTTTTGAAGAAAACTTTTAGTGCAATACGGCATGTCTAGAGTATCGCATGACTCATATTAAGGCTGAGTAAGAGTCATCGACTCATTGACTCTTTGGATTTAGTGAGTCAGAATCAAAGTTTAAATTTTTTGTGAGTCGACTCACTCTTTAGGGTTTTAGTGGTCTTAAATTTCTGAAGCAGATGCGAGTATGAAAAGTGTGGTGCATCTCAAACGTCCTCCAACGAATGTGAGTCTATGTTAATAAAAAGTGTAAAGTAGACTTTAAAACTATCAACACTTTTATAAGTCAACAGGTTTCTCCTGCAAAAGGCAAGGAACTTATTCTTCTCGTCTGTATAACCTGCTCTCGCGGCTAACGTTGCTAATATTATTTTCTCTTATACCATTCAGATATCACGCATGTTATACACACAACTCTTTGTCTCACAGCGAGACTCAAATTCAGTGAAGATGAATTATTCGGCATATTTCCCTAAATTCTCAGTTAAAATTAAATTTAGCGGAAGGTATTCAATTAAAATTGTCGACATAAAATAATGATACTGTGGCGTTCGCCGTATATCCTTACTTTTTATCCAAGTTTTGTTGTTCGTACAGACAAACAAACCAAAGAACGAAAAAAGTTTGCACCAATATCGACTGGATTATGTTATACGAAGTGTTGAAGGGAACAGTATGATTAATTATGCAAACCCAATCTTTCTAGTTTTTATTTTTAAACCCCACACTTCTGAAACTTATAAAGTTAAGGTCATTTACCATGATTATACATTTCACCGTTACTAAATTTACAAGTTGTGAATTTCAAATAGTTTGGATCATTCAACAATTTCACAAAATACTTTTCATTCTCATTTAAACAACATCACTTTCCTTCAAAATAAATTTTTAAGGTTATTGACTTCAGCCATCGGAAGTGACTGCTATCTTGCTAATTTAACACATTCACTAATCAGCATCTCTAATAGCCAGAAACGTCAAAACACGTTGAGATAATTGTAATGATTTAAACTAATTATGCTACTCGATAAAGGTGAGTGTGTACTGGTCTGATAATTTTTGAAACTTTAAGCAACTAGGATGTCTATTGAGTGAAATCAATTCTTATTTACTGAAATTCCCCTTAACTTAATGCTAAATTTTGGTACTCGACGTTAGATCGTAATTTGACCTTATTAACCGTTGTCTTACAAGGTAACAAAAAAATAAACAGGTTTTCTAGTTTCCCAGCTTCAAAGTTAGCCATCGACAACAAAAATACGACACTCAGAACAGATGTCATTTAGAGACACCTTGAATACTCGTGATTTTACGGTATTTAACTGTAATATGCCTACTCCCCAACGAAAAATAGATAAGACTTCCCTAACTTGTATTTGGTAAAAGTGGTCGGCACAAATAACATTGCATCAAGGCATCTGTTACTATGACTACAGACATACACCCGCTTGAAGGCAACAATTATAACAACAAAATTTAGCATGCTAAACACTTCTGAAAATTGACACTTAACCCCCAGAGATCACCAGAGTTAGCATAAGGTGTACCGAGGCATTTGTGGGATTGAGTTGCGATGTGGAATATGGACCTCTGGAGCCTTCTTGATCATTGTTTGAATTAGATGTGACTTCAGAAAAATTGACCCTTGAATTATGGAGGTCACCAAAGTTAGCATATGGTATTCCGAGGTATCTGGTATTGAGTTGGGACTTGCAAGTATGGATTCCTGAGAACCTCCTGCTCAATGTTTTAAGCGAGTGTGACCTCACCGAAGTTGACCACGATATCCCCAGAAATTCCAAGTGGCAACTCAGTCTCACAGATCCCACAGAAGCACCATATGCTAACCATGGTGACCTCCGGAGGTCAAGTGTCAATTTTTCTGAGGTCACAACTAATTCAAACAATAACAAGAAAGTCCCCAGGAGTTTATGCTTCATGTCCCAGCTCAATCCTTTAGAAGCGTCGGAACAACATATGGTAACCATTATGACCTCTGGGGGTTAAGGGTCAATTTTCAGAACAGTGTTGCCATGCCAAATCTTGGTACTATAATTATTGTCTTCAAGATAGTGTAAATCTGCAGTCATAATAACAGATGCCTTGATACATTGTTATTTGTACTTTCTTCTTTTACCAAACAAAAGTTACCGAAAGTTCATCTATTTTTGGTTAGAGTGTACATACTAGTTCCATGGTAAACATTAAATTACGAGAAATCTTTGTAAATGGCTACTCAAAGTATCCGGACTGTGGATTTTGGAGGCAAATTTTCAGGGTCATGTGATTGGACAAGAATCACAAAGGAATTGGATGAAGGTCTTTCGGAAATGGGTTTTGTTTATTTAAAGAACACGGGAATATCCAATGAGAAAGTAAGACATCTGTAATATTGTTCACTTTATTCTTAAGATAGGCAGAATCATTGACATTGATTCAATTAACCAACTTTCTAACTCCACTGCATTTTGAATGCTTCTTGGTAGAAGTTGTACGTTTACAGACGTAATTTGTCCAAACTATTTCGACAATGCTTTTGTTTCAGCATTACGAAAGAGACATGATATGTGTGGGTTTAATTGGAGGATATTTTTAGTACAAATTGGTTTGAATTGTAACCTTGGAAAATGAAATGCAACCTATAAGGAATTACAATATAAATTTTTTTAATCTAAGTTTTAGGTTTCAATCAGTGTTCTGGATTTACCGGAAAATATTATATTTCCCATTTCAATGGGAAATTGTAGGAAATATTGGGAAATATGGGAAGTAATGCCAAATAGTATCAAAATAACAAAAATTAAGATATCTGTATGATAATCTGTAATATTAATCTGTAAAAATTTTTTTAGAGATTCAACACTCACTTCGCGTAACTACGATTGTTGTCTAATTTTTGTTGCGCTCGCTCTGCTTTATTGCTATCCAGCAAAGCAGTTTTATCTGTTGTTACCAAATTACTTAATTTGAACATAAGCTTAAATGAAAAAAAATATGTGAAAAGTACGTTTTATAGGCGCTCTAATGGATGAGTATTTTACGTTGCAACTATAAAAATTAACAAAATTTTCATTATATCATCTAAACTTGCCCGAGTTAAAGGCTTTGAAGTTGAAGCGTGACGGCACCTGCTGTTGTCAATGTCGTTTGTAGCAAGAAACCCTTTGATTCATCATCTGATGGTTTAAACAATTGTGGTTTAGTAGTAGAATGAACAATCGTTGGCAGTCATTTGGTCTTAGTGTTGTTGGACGCTGTGGTTAATGCTTCAACACTTCTACCATGCACCAATCAGGAGCCTGCTCAAATTTGGATAAAATCAAATTTGGTTGAAATCTATTCGGTTCGCTTGTTTTGACAAAGTCAGGTATGTAAATTCTGATGTCGTTTTTTATAACGTCAATAAGTTTAATACCAGTGATTGATTAAGCTATATGTGATGTTATGAAAGTCATTAGCGTTACACATCGTTCTTTTAACAGACATAGTGGAAGGGTTTCTGAAGGTTACAGACTTTTGATTTGTTTTTAGAACAATGGATATGTCCCAGAGAGAGTTATATTTTGGGGTTGGAGATTTGGTCTTACTTACACCTTTAAAGAAGCGAATGATCAATGGATGTGTACCAACACTATAACCATCAATTTTTTAAGAGCTAGCGACAATGCTGATCTCAATGTGCTCTTGGTGCTATATCCAAAAACTTTTTTCAGTTGCATCAACAACAATGAAGTTACCCTATCCAATTCAGATAAATAGATGCGGCATTCGGTTAGCATTTGCAAATATAGTGGAAAACCAATGTTTAGTTTGTCATTGTGGGACAACGACAATGCATTCTGCTTTGTAAATCATCATGTTTTATAATGCCGTAAAATTAAATTGAATGGAGGGCAAGCGTAAAATTTTAGTCAAACCAGGTGACTGAAATTCAATTTTTCAACAAAAAGCTCAGGCTTCGATGAATTGTACTTTTCACATTTGTGATTTCCCAGAGGCAAATATATTCACTACCTGTGAGCTCAATTCGGTACATATGACTTTATATGAGTCGATTGACAGAGTCAACAAAGTTTCTTTGAATAGGGTTCTAGATGTTTAAATTTGATTTCTAGATGTCAACTTGTGTTTAGATATAAGTAATATAATTATGAAGTTCACACGTTTCGCAATACAGCCTTATCCCACTTGTGATGACATCTAAATGAGAAAACTTAACGTTCTCCAATCATCCTATGCCGGTGTATTTCTACATTGGTCCATGGGTCTTCTTATCACACTGGAGATATTTTAACTCATACTTATTGATCCTGGGGATTAGAACCTCGCTTGACTACTGTGAGAATACGAGTCTTCTCACATCTACACACCTAGGCGATAAAGAACCCAATGACGGCTGCACTTTCACTTCCCAGCAAAATTCCCTCATATATACTATCCGATGTACTATCCAACTTTCGGGACAAATGTAATCTTAAAGCCATTTAGTTGCAGAAGAATATTAGTACTAATTAAAATACTTTTCAACAATGACAAAAGCTAGAGCAAAAGAGCGTACGCTTGTCTCAAAAAGACATTATAGCTGCAATCCGAAATCATTTTTAGTTTATTCAGTGAAGGTTGGTTCTAAATGAGATGTTCTGCAACTGTTTTTGACACTATTTAATTGTCACTCTATGTGTCTATATATTGCACTACCTCGTCATCTTCTAAAAGTCTGTAATTAACTTTGAAATTCTACTTGCTGTTAAATCGAGCATATTTGGGAAGCTGATGACGAAACATTAAGTATATATTTTGCACAATTTCAGGTCCAAACAAAAGAACCATTTACATGTAAATAACATCCCAAAAGGTTTTCATTTGTAGGCAGCTCTAAGCGTTTCTGCATTTAATTTGGGGTAGAAATTTAGATTCTCATGTTGGAAACTAGTGCTACTGGAACAAAACACATAGCATCTATTCCGCACGACTTCGTTACTACGCGCTAACAATATTAGCGTCATCCATCTATCCATCTATACATCTGTCTATCTAGCCATCTATACATATCAATGTATCGATTCCTTTTGTTCGCGGTTGCTACGAGTTGCTACCCATTTCCTACTTGGAGATTACTTCTAAATTCACTATTTTTCACTAATAGTTCCCACCAGGAACACTGGTTTTAATTTGTATTAATTTCATTTAATATTGTCTCTATTGGGAGTATACAGTACATTTGAGTCATTTGATGATTAGTAAATTAGAAAGCAATCAAAATCCATTACTTTAATTGTAATTTAACAGGTGGAGCAAGCATTTAAGGCAAGCAATGCATTTTTTAATCTAAACTCAAGCATAAAGGCAACTTATGAAAAGGATTTTATCAAAAAAATGGATGTAATGGACGGAGTTTACCCTGGATACACCCCGGCTGGTGCTGAGTGAGACTACTATAAATAATTCAAACTTTGGCAATGTTGGTTCTGCTCCACAATTTGGGAACGAATCGTATTTTCACTAATTATTTTATGTCGATAGCGATAAGATTTCATAAAACTTGAATGACATTAAGAAAAGTAGACCGTAGCTGTATCTATTATAGAAACAGCATTTTTCCAAACATCCGATAATCCATTATCATGCTCGGGGTTTGAAAAAGCCGACTCATTTATAAAAATGAGGGAGATATGTTACACAACTGAGCTGATTAGCACTTTCATATAGTACCAGCGATAATCTAATCTCACGCGTTTTGATCATATAAATCAAATAACCGCTGCTGTAATTGTAGAAGTATAATGGCAACATGACAGTATCGATGATTCTTATAATATCGAACTAAAATATATTCGAGCGCCACTCCACTTAAAACAACTTTGGTTGAAACAAATTTTCTTATAGTTGGTTGAATCACAACCAAAACATTACGTTGACCTCATAAAATTTTTTTTTATGCAGGAATTCATGTATCAAATTAGGTTTCAGGATCAGATCACCCATTTCACAAAAATTCAATTATATACACCAATTACAAGAAGTTTCATCAAAATATTCCGCACAGCTAGATGCAACGCTATATCATTATTTCCTATGTTAGCACAGTGGAGAGACGGATTGAATCACGAATTTGCCGTAGATGGTCACCGAGATTTTGGTAGAATATTTTCAAAGTGACGAATATGAACATGTAATCAATCGAATTACATTACAATAATAAACAGCAACATTAATTAGCCATCATACTGTAAGCCGTAAAATCAGAATTTTTCAATAGTTGTAGTGTAAATTTTCTATCAGTTTTCTTTCCAGAATTACCTATAGTATACTACTTCCATATTCAGTACAAATAAATGTTATAGAACAATGCATATCACAATCCATTAACCGTTTCAGCATCCCCCAAAAAGGACAAAGGTACAATAAATTCAAGATACTCGCATATAACTTACACACACTCGAGAGTTAGACTCATTGGCTCAAAGGGCTCCATGACTCAATATTTTTGGTGAGTCAGAGTCAAAATTTGACTCCTTAAAATTAGTGTAGTCAGAGTTAGATTTTGATTTTGAGCCTGATTGCGAGTGAGTCGAGAGCCGTCGATGCACTTATCGTTAGATGCTCCTGAGTCGTACACACACCTTAAGTATACCCTGTGACTCTTTAGTTTCAGTGAGTTAGTCAAACACAAAAATTTTGACAGTCGACTCCTGTAGCAGAGTAATTACGATACTCTAATGAATTCTATCCTTTGCATCCATGTCCGAATTTGACTAATAGTTTCGAATATGCGCGAAGAGAGGACGCAGTCATTAAATTGAATAAACGAATTTGTGGTCTCCTTGGAATAAAATACTTATATTATTTCATAGTTTTAATGTAAATAATCTTTGTTTCAGACTTGAAGGTGATGCCGAGTATGAACATAAGGAGTCTTTCGATATTTGCGGAAGTATGAGAATTTATCCAGATGACCAAGTGCCAAATTTTAGAGAAGATTTTACAGCTCTTGAGGATGAACTACGTAATTTGACATTGCGAGTGGCTGGAATACTTGGTTTGGCACTAGGACTAAGTGACTCTGAATATTTTGTAAAAAACCTTACACATATACAGAAGAAAGAGGTTATAGGGACTACTACGCTCAGAGCGCTCTATTATCCTTCTTTGAATGATGAGTTGGCGAAATATGAAAGTGCTGCTCGGTGCGCAGCACATACAGACTATGGACTCTTCACTCTACTACTCATGGATGTTGATGCAGTTGGGCTTGAAGTAAAATTAGTTATAAATTTTTGACTACATAGCTTTATAGATGACGAAGTCATGCGGATTTTTTGCATATCTATCATAAAATAAAGTATGTGGAAGACGCGGGAAACTACCTGCATTTTTGTAGAAAAAAGAAAAATTACCTAGCTATTCTTGAATTACGTCAGTGTCCTTGAGAATGCTCTACAGTGGTAATACACTTTAGAAAACTGTTCGTCAGATTTATAGCTGAATAATTAATACTTTATAATTAATAAGTTGCAGATTAGCCTTATATAAAACCTAAAATTTATTTCATCAGTTTAGTTTCCATTAGTTTAATAATTCTACCGCTCTCTTACTGTATATTCCTATATAGTCGTAATCATTTCAAAGTTTCCAGTTGCGAGCGAATTTCTCTAAACTTATAGAAAATAGGCTTATAGGATTACAGAGCTTTGAAATCCTATAATCTATAACTCCTATAATCTAAAGTGATTATAGGATTAGTACTATTCCTAATTATCCCATGAATTGAATTGAAATGATTTTTAAGGAGAATATATGAAATGTTAGTGTACAAAAGCTGTAGAAAGTTATTTGTTTACGTCATTTTGAACATTCCAATTGTTAAAACAATCGAAGAGTTTGTAACATCATGAATAATTTTTGTCACTTTCGTTGAACGTTTTCTAAGTTTGTGAGATTATGAAGTTCACTCCTAAATTGACAAAATTCTATGATATACTGAAAATATACTGAAAAATTCCTGCTAGTCACAAAGAAATTTTTTTCTTTTTAATTTAGTGTTCATTTTAGTAATGAAATGTCACCCTAGTTCGTTTTGTGGTATAACAACATTATTGTAAATGAAATTTCATTTTCCCTCTTTTACCACCAATCTGTTTACTAAAAGTAACTTTAGTTTTGCATCGTCTTAATGATAAAATAACACAGTTGAAGTTTTGGAATATGCTACAAAAAATATAATTTTTACGCTCAGTAATTTAATTATTTATGAATTATAGGTAAAATGCTTTGATGGCAAATGGATTCCAGCTAACCCTATTCCTGGAACAATTTTACTCAACATTGGAGACCTACTACAGCTTTACTCTGATGATAGATACCCAGCAACTGTAAGCCAACATTTTCGTTCCTCATTTATACTTCTCACATCTAGACAGTTAGAATCGAGGCAAAATTTCATACTTTTATTTCAACTTCCCTTAATTCGAAAGTCGCAACAGATAGATGGGTGGAAATGTTTCTGGAAATATTTCGGACTAGCAAGCCTATTATAAAGTATGGGTTATTATACAATGGGCCCAGAAAAAATTGGGAAACGAGAACTTTAATTTATTGTTCTAAATTTTCAAATCCATGTACCAAGTGGAGGAACTGACCTTGAAAAAGAAAAGGACGCTAAAAACCATCCTTATCCAATAAAATTTACCAATATTTTCTGGTCGTAGTATATTGCTACGGGTGTAATAGATTTTTAAGGAGAATATATGAAATGTTAGTGTACAAAAGCTGTAGAAAGTTATTTGTTTACGTCATTTTGAACATTCCAATTGTTAAAACAATCGAAGAGTTTGTAACATCATGAATAATTTTTGTCACTTTCGTTGAACGTTTTCTAAGTTTGTGAGATTATGAAGTTCACTCCTAAATTGACAAAATTCTATGATATACTGAAAA
>NIPM01001589.1:0-14569 GCA_002738285.1 Holacanthella duospinosa
TCAGTTATGTCATTTGTATCGAAATGACGTAAGTGTTCATGGTTTATCAGTAGTATAGTAATTTAGTTGACGTACCAATGTACAGTATCAAGTACACAAGTATGAACAAATGGTATGAGTGTTAAATTGGTCTTAGTGTAGGCGTNAGGCATTAATCTCAGTTATGGGTATACACACTCATCATAGTGTCACAATATCACATTTACAGATTTGATGCACTGACTTAGGTGTCAGTGCATGTCAATGTGATGCACTGACACTTAAGTCACTTGGGGTAATTTGAGAAATCTATGTCGCAGCGGTGGTTCATAACCCATCATCAGTTTGTAGGCAAGGGATTAGGGTACTACGTAAGTTGCGTTGTTAAATTTTAAATAAAGTGTAATATAATGTTTTAAAGGCCTGCACCTTTTTTTGTTGCTTTAGCAAGCAAAGGTTGTTACGCCCCTGTACTCCCACCATTTTGAAGGATTATAATTTTTGGTCCGAGAATACAACCTTAGTGCGTATTATATATGCGCAGTAGGCACTATGAATACAAATATTTTCTTGATTTTAGACAAATTATTTTTCATTTCCTCCGAGATTAGTAGTACGAATGTAAGCGTTGATTATATGATACAAAATGGTAAAAACTTCACTCGGGAGATTATTATTATGAAGATTTAACAATTAAATTAAATTACTGTTTGTATTACATTTTTATTTGCAAAAAATTCTAGAAGGTAAGCGTAAAGTTATAATTTTAACAAAGATATTAGAGAGATTTAAATATTAGGTTTAGGTCTGAACCAAACCTAATTATGAGATTGGCGCCAAGAATCAGTGACGTAGAAGGGCTTTCTCCTTTCTCTAGACTTAGTCCTTCTCTCAAAAACTCAATTTCAGACCTAATTCCTATTCACTTTAGGTCTGGGATTAAGTTCAAACCAAATTAAGTTCATTAAGTTCAAAAGACTTTTGTTTTTTTTGTTTGTTTTTTTCAGTTTATAAGAAAAATTTAAGTTTTCGTTTCATTTGTTTTAGTTGTAATTATAAATTACGTAATGTTTTTAATAATTAATTGAGTGTTTGGTCTTAAGAAGTTTGAATTAAAAAAAATCCAAAGTACGATCTGGCTGTTTAGGTAGAAACGGAGTTAATCCATTTTCTGTGTATACAAATTAAAAAAAAAACATTTTGGGAGGAAGTTTACCATGTTCAAATAAATTTTTTTGCATCTCACAGTTATCAACTTAAAGTATCATGCAGAACGTAAGAATTTTGTCTGAAAAAAAAATTAAAAAATTTTTTACATAATCTGGCTGTTAGTGTAGGTAAAATTCAATAGTAGGCAAAGTTATAAACAATAAAAACATAAGTTTTAAAATTTAAAACAATTAGTTTACATGTTCCGATTGGCAATTCTGCGAAGAGGAATAAAAAGTACTAGTTTCACTCACTTTGGTCCCTTGACACTTAGCCACGTAATCGATATTTAAATATTTTCGTAATTTTACCAGATCATTCTTATAAAACTGGAAGTTGAAACAGTGCTCGTCACCTAAAGAATTAAGATTAAAGCGAGTTTTCTTAAATTTTACGAGTGGTTTATCGTAGCACCCAAGCGATCACGTCAAATATTGGTCTGGACTTATAACCTCTTAAGTTATAACAAACTCAGACTCAAACCGAGAATGGGAAAGTCGAGAAAAATTAGGTCGGTTCAGACCTAATCCTAATAATTAAATTTCTTTATTGTTACAGATGTAGGGTATTTGTATGCGACGTCAACTGTATTATTATTTTTATAAATTATTATTAGATAATTTATGCAATGGTTGACTTACCTTTGTCTTTATTTTCTTTGTTTTATTTTGTTACTAATTATGGAAATTAGTAAGCTTAGCCTTAGTTTATTTTTATGAATTTCTTTTGTTTTATTATTACAAAAGTGTAATAATAGTTCTTTTGCAAGAGGCACGCTAAGGCCACAAGGGTATAAAAACCCAGGGCCTGGAGTCTAGAGACTCATTCTAAATTATGACTTCACTCTAGAAGGAAGTCTGACCCATGAGTGGGGATGTGGATCTAGCCTGAAAATAATGTTTCATTGTTAGAGTTTATTTGTTTAAATAAATATTATTATTTTTATTGTTGATTCAATTGTTGAAATTATTAAATAGGGTTTTGTTTATTTTTAGAAGTTAATTGTTAGACTTTTCTTCTATACTGACAGTCAAGAGGCAAGCGAAGCCCTGACTACTCAGATTTTCTATCAAAGTAGATTGGTGTGAAACTGAACTTTTCAAAGGTTAAAATTTAAGTTTATTTTCTTTAAAATTTAATGTTACTTGATTAGAGAGTTATTGAATTCTGGGAATTTCGTCCAACTAAATTTAAGTAAGTTGGTCGATTTAAACCAGAACTATAACAATATATAAAGATATAAAATTGGATTTAGATTTTGATAATGTTACTAGAAATCATAATTGCTCACATAATTTCTGACTTTATTCAAATTTGGATCGGTGCGTTTAGATAAACCGTAAAAATAAATTAGTCACAATTTTGTAAAAAAAAATTCAAAATTTGGCTGGAACGCCGAATATTCACAATCTACTCTAAATTTTTGCTGGATGGAAATTTTTGACCAGACGAGAATGTGCGTAACAAAAAAAAATTTTGTTTTGTTTTGGTTTCCATTTCGTCATGATTGTCGAAATTTTTTTGTACAATCACCCCTTTTATGACAAATAGGTTTTTAGATTATGCCAAGTTTATTACCCTTGACCTGTAACCAAAACGGATGACCAGATTTAAACATTATAGATAAAAGTTACTTCACTAACCATTTCGAGCAATTTTCGTAGATGATACTTTGCGACAACTTAAGGAATTGTTGAATTCTTATTACTCGAATAGGATTCAATTGATGCTTAATTAGGAGTAAATGATGGTTAGATGGTTTAATGATGGTAAGTTTGTATGATAAGATCTTTAGTTTTAAATTCGCGATTAACATGGGACAGAGTTTTTTCTTCTAAGTGTTGTTTTTCCGATCTGGAAGTGAGATCATCTTTAGCTCTGAGGGAGCCTATTTATGTTTTTAGACTTAACCAAAAGCGTGTGACGATTCAATGGTGTTGTTATGTTTTTACTTTTGTGGTTCGTCTGGGTGTGTCGATTGAGTTTCAGTTGTTATATCAAGCTGAATTTACGTACAGTAGAATGTGAAGGGTCTCAGAGGTCACTGGGTCTGGGAAGAGAGTTTCTGATGTTTTTTGAAATAGATGTTAATATTTAGTTATTTTATGTGGTCGTAAGTTTTGGTTACTAACTATTCACTACGGAGAAGGATTCCAAGTTTGGAGATGTTGTGTATGCGCCTAGAAAACTTATTCTACTGGCCCCGATTTTAGTAGTTTTATAATCATTTTTGACTTTTGCTCAGTTTGAAGGACAGCGTTCTCGCTGCCGATTGTTTGGTTCCAATCGGCAATGCAAAAACGATGCCCTTCAAAGTTTTATCACGCACATGCAGACCGATTTCTAACATGTTATGCTATTTCGGTCTCCATGGTGAGTGCTGACCTTGGTTTGCCTTAATTAGACTCCTTCGTCAGTTCTCTTCTCCTGCCGAGTCATTTTACTAGGAAGGAGAGGAATAGAGATAACAAATATGATATGCTCTTGGCCTAAAATGCCAATGCCTTACGTCATTGATTTTCTCAACGTTGCCTGGGAATAGTCATAGTAGTATCTAGTTTTAGATTATCCTAATAGAATGAAAAATTTAATCAAACTTATAAACAGTTCCAGATGGGCAATTCAGTGTTAAAAGCCTTGGAAATTTTTCTTACGCACCTTTTAAGTCGAGTTTAACCTCGTTGACGTAAGGTACAATTATTCAGTTGAACCTTTCAGTTGAATTAAATTTAAAATATGACAGTGCCGTCATAAATGAAGTACATTTCGAAAACAAATGTATATTTTGCATAAAATTTAACTTGGACCTTTAGATCTTAATATTGTAACCCAACAGATCATGAATTTTTCAAATGAACATTTTCAATTAAAAAAAGTCTAAATTATTTTGGCACATGATAAAATTAAGAAGTAGGAAATAGAAATTAAGGCATAAATGTTTTGGATTTAGTCCTGCGACAATGTTAGTGAAGTTCATGGTTTCATTTTAACTGTTCATCCTCCGGTCTGCTTCAAATCAATTAATGGACACTCTGGCTCCTGGCTTGGCTAAAATTACCTTTGGACTTTTTGAACGGCATTTTTTTGTCCGGCTGAGAAAAATGATCAGTAATAATACAAAACGCATTCAAGATTATTATTAATATTTTTATCCCATGTAACACCAACAATAAATTTAAACTTCGTCCAAATCCACTTGCTCCCAGAATTTCATTCATGGTTTTTGTAAATTTATTCAAATACGCCCGACAAAAAATAAGCTTTTGCCCTAGAAATTAAAATTAAAAATAAATAAATTAGGTAACTTTATATATCAAGCATAAACATACTAAATCCTGTTACTCAACAAAGTAATTTTCAAACCTGGTGTTGACCGCCGGTAAGGAAAATCTTATATCTGTCTCATTATGTGAACCGCATTCGATACTTTAGAGTAGGGCTAAGAAAGAAAAGCGGTTAGTTAGCATGAAACTTGGAATTTTAGTACTACTCTATTCAAACAACTAATTACCTGTAATATGAGTCGTCGTGAAGCAAGAAGGCCAACCCTTGGCTTCCTCAACTGTCCTTCGCCGGAGTGGAATATTGGTTTTTTTTTAACAGACTCGTCAAATTGAACACAGGTAGTTTTTATGAAATTCAAAACTTCTTTAACAAGATTCTTATGATAGTAGGAGCGTTGTACCTATTTTCCTTTTTAATGTACATCTTGTAGGCCATGACAAATGTTACTAGATTCAAAATTTGTGTTCCAATTGAACAAACAAAGAATAAACAAAATTTACCTTGACAATAGCGATCGAATTCTAGTTGGGTTTGGAAAGTTATTGAAGTTCCAAATTCCCTCACTAACCTGGGTTCCTGGAAAAACATTTGTCTTGTATGACAGTTTATTATTTGAATTTCATATATATTATTTTTGTATTACATTTTTCATGGTAAGACACTCCTCCATCCATAAATTTTTATTGTACACTTGTGTGCTCTTCAACCTTCTTGAGCTTGCCGATGGACTTTCTGCCACATCCAGTCCCCCCTGAAGGATTTCAGCAGCTCGTTTACTTCTGATTGGAACATCCTCTTCGTCGCTCAGATTTTTTCGTTTGAATAATCTTACTTTTTGTGTTGCACTTTTCTCAAACCAAGAAATGGTTTTACTTTTAAAACTAAACGCGCTATGGTAAACTAACAAAAAGTAATAATACTTTTATTGTAACACCTCACCAAACAGTTTTGATATAGACGTTTTTTATCGCCACTTTGTACTGATAGTGGGAACTTGAGGATTGATTAGTCACTTGTTGATAAATAGAAGTTTAAAATGAAAGTGAAATTGGAATGCCAAGTGTGTCCGAGATTTAAACATTAAACTCCTTTCACAAATATCCTTTAAACCAATCCCATCGCTTTGGTCATTCGTCTTGGAACTTTAAAATGGTAATTTCAGAGGACCTAATCTCAAATGGTTTAAAGGGACTTGTGAGGAAAAATATGCTTTAAGTTCTAAACTTGTTGAGTTGTAGATGGAGTGGTTGTGGTGTGGGTATTGGAAGATGATGGGGAAGCCATTTTGAGGGTATAATTTCTTTGCAAGATGGGGTCTGTTGGAGGAGATAGTTATTTTGGTTGATTTTATTTATATGAAAAAGTGGATAGATTTTTGTTCTGTATTTACACCAACTGAACATGGCCTGAAGGTGTATCTCCATTTTGTAAGTAATCTATTTATTTCTGATGGTGGGATTTCATTTGGCTTGAATTATATATTCCTACTGAAACTCTTTTTTCGTTTCTAAGGACGGTTACCTAAATTGGGTTACTTAGGCATGACGGGAGACTATCCGTTGTATTTACTAAATTTGACAAATATTTCGGACCTAGATAAGCTTATGTTACTAAAAGGTATTTACATGAAGTTTAAGCGTATAATTTTTTTTATTGACAGTTATTTGTTAAGGGATAATATACCCATTCCAATGTATCCGACTGGTCAGCACGATAGCATCAGTGGAAGAAGTTGGATATCTACTATTTTTCTATTAATCAACGCTTTTGGGATAACTGTTCACTAGAGCCAGGTAGTCCAGAAGTGTGCAATAAATCTTCACAGAATCTTACCATAAGCCACAGGCACCAGTTAGAATTAACATTGTTTTTTTTTAGTCGTCAGGGCTGTAAGTTGAGACGTGCAGGTATCGGACTTCTAGCAAAGGGGAGCATGGATTCGCTTTATTATAGAATGTCTCAAGCATTAATTTTTGTGGCATTGTCACCTGTACGTCATATCANAGAATGTCTCAAGCATTAATTTTTGTGGCATTGTCACCTGTACGTCATATCAGTTAGGTTGTTAGGTTAGCAATCAGCAAGCCGTTAGATAAGGCAATCGTTACACACCAAAAGAGAAGATATTTTTATGAATGAAGAAGAAAAGAGGTTGAGAGAAATGGAAGCCAATGATGCTTCGCAGTAAATTCTGTACTTTTTCACACCATACTTACCAAATTGAAAATTACACTAAGGTAAATCTGAAATAATAACAAATAGTAAATAGCGTTAATTTAACTTTTTTCAAAACTCATGTAAATAAAGCATGGCCAAATCCTCTTGGTTAAAAACAATCATAATAATCACTGTAAAAAATGTAGGAAAACCCTGGTACAAATCGTGGAGTGTTGTTTTGAAATCAATTTTTTTTCTTCCAATTAAAATTTAGAAGTTTTCACTATCTTCCCAATCCTATTAATCAATATACTATATTGAATTGTTTTACAATACAGTGGTTTTAGTTTACTGTCACTACCCTTTAATGTCACTCTTCGCTTTATGTCAACCGGTTGGCTTTCCCCCGGCTAAACTCTATGCTCTCATGTAGTAAATATTATGCCAAATGTCACTTCGGCTATAGTCAACCTCCGCCTTTTGTCACCTCATTTGAACTGCCTGCATGGCAGATAAACACACTTTTTAGGAAACTTTCCGTTCTGGCAGAATATTTCATGTTTGTTTAAATAGTGTGGGCGATCAGTGACGCTTGTAGGAACGGTTTCTGTTTTGCTCGTATCCAAAGTGAACACGAAGTAACTTGTATAGGGATGTTATTTATACACAGGAACAGAATAAGATTTGAGGTTGATTCAGTAACGGATACCACAGGAACAATTTTCTTACTAGGAAAGGATTCAAGTCAGGAACAGGTCAGGAACAGGAATAAATCAGGAACAGTGCTTAGTAGAATGATAGAAATAGGTCAGGAACAGGAACAGATCAGAAACAGTGCTTAGTAGGATGATAGAAACAGGTCAGGAACAGGAACAGATCAGGAACAGTGATTAATAATGATGATAGGAATAGACCAGGAACAGATCAGGAACAGGAACAAGTCAGGAACAAGATTGACAGGAACAAGAGTTAACAGCAATTGGTTCAAGTATTATCCAGTCACTAGATGCACTAAAGTGACAATAAACTTAAAAAACACAATTAAAACTGTTAATAAAAATAATTACTTTTAAATTAGTAATGAGCGTAATTAGAAAATAAGAGAGAGAAAATTTGAGCGACCTTCCTCCTTGAATTCTAATTGAACACTGATTTAATTTAAAGGAAAATGGGGGCTTATGAATTGCATAAATAATATTTATAAAAGAATAAATAAATTTTACCAGGTATTGTTTCGTTGGCAACGCGCACTGAACAGTTTCATTAACCTATTTGTTGTATTTACCATGCGGTCTCTTACCTAATTACGACACACTTGGACAGTTAAAGCTTATTTTCTTAAAGACTCACCAGCAGTGACGGAAGTATCCCAACTGCGAGTATGCTAAACTTAGATGGGCGCACTAAGATAACTTTCCCATCCACTTTCGAAAAAATTGTAGCAAAGCTTCTCAACACGAAGTTAAATGAAAGATATGTCAATTGGTCGTAAATCTTTTCTAGATTAAGGATATAACATCCATTATTAATGCACAACACAAGTTTTTCAAAAAAAAATTTTTTTAATTTTTATAATAAATCTCGAAATTACCCACTGAAATTTGACTAGAAGTATTTCAATCAAACAGAAAATTCACGCATAATACGAATCTGGGAACCATTTGTGGTGGTCAAGTCAAATTCTCCATCCAATTTCTTTTGCAAAATTTGACTTTAACGTCAATAATGCATCTCAGATTTGTAATTTGCCTCTAATTGCTGATTGAGTGACGTACCACATGAACTAATTCTATTGGGTCATTTTGACATTTGTTACAAGAACAACTACACAGAAATTTAAGTGGAATTTGCAAATATAAGAGTGATTACTTTGAGAAGTTATTAGCTTTTAAAGTATTTCAATTCAGGTAATAACCTTTAAAACATGTAAAATAAATTGAAAAATATATCGTATAATAAAATGTGCCGCTAAAACCAGGAGCTTTGGTTAATGTAACCTAATCTTTAAATTATCACTCAGTTGACAATATCGGCTATTGTCAACTCCGTTTAGTGTCAACCAAATTTTCGGTTCCCTCGGAGGTGACATTAAGCTAAAACCACTGTATTTGTAATGAATTAATCCTTTAGCATATAATCGCCTTGTCGCATGTCAGTCGTTACATCTCCAGTTTCCTCAAACTCATTTGTTTCAACCTGTAAATTATTTAAGGATGTGCATGTGCATCTTTTATACAAATTATGTTTATTACCTGGACGGCAGCATCGTTTCTGCTAGATCTTTTGAGAAGAAAATAATTTCCCATGATGCACCGCATGCTTCATCCATAGATCATCATGCTTCTGCCATTTCCAAAGACACTTAGAACAATAAAAGCAGACAACTCGATCAGCAATTCGTGTGTAGAAGAATCCTGCTTTACCTAGCCTGTCGGGGTTTTGAATGTCTAAATAAGCCTAAGAACTAAACGATGCTAATCTCGCTTCCAGAGTTACATATTTGTAAAACATTGGCCCGTCACGTGTAGACACTTGTGTGCTAGAAACTTTAGATTGAGCCATCTCTTATGTAGATAAGAAAGATAACTATACTAAATCATATTAAGTCTAATGAAAGTTGATAGCTTTCTTACTTGCTCCTATCGTGAAATTCAACCATCTACCAACCATCAATGGTATTGATCCTATGAATATTCTGACTTTAATAATATTGAATTTGACTCATTCATAATTAACTCAATAAATATAACTGATAATTTGAATCTAATACGTGTACTAGATGAGGAAAACCTGATTGAATTCCCAGAGCCAAACTAAAAACAGGTTTTTCTAGACAAGTGTCATTTATTATTTTGAGATCCCTTAAAACATAATTAGCTCTAACGATTCAAATTGCCCTTGTTGGCTGAGTCTTGTTGCCAACTTACACTGCCTAATGGACTAACAAAAAATTCAGATAACTTTTCTCGTTGAATTTTTGCGCTGCGTGTATAATTATTTGTTCCCAAGTTGATGTTACTTATGCATGAATTCCCAGCGGTGTGTTCTCTCCATTCACCTCCTCTTACGTTACCACAAACATCAGAGTCCACTAGTGTGGGTTCAAGCCCTTGACGGTCAATTAAAAAGTTATGCAAAATGCAGGTTGCCCATATTATTTTGTCCACTGTTTCTGGCCGCGCATGAATAGGAGTGTGAAAAATTCTAAATTTTGCAGCCAATATTCCGAAAGAATTTTCTACAACTCGCCTGGCTCTGCTGAGGCGATAATTGAAAATGCGTTGTGTGTATGTTAACCCCCTTCCTCCGAATGGCTTCAAAATGTTTTGTTTCAATGGAAAAGCATCGTCTGCTACTAGAACAAAAGGAAAGGTTTTTGATGTTAAAGTACCAAAATTTGTAGGAAGAGGAGTAGGTTCTGGCAACTGCAAAGATCCATTCTCTAGGCGTTTTCCTAGGGTAGATTTTCGAAAAATTGTACTGTCTCCCTCTGATCCGTATGCACCTATATCTACATAACTGAATCTGTAATGGGAATCAGCGATTGCAAAGAGAATTATTGAAAAGAATTTTTTGTAATTAAAATAATTAGATCCAGTTTTTGCAGGACATTTGATCCGAATGTGTTTGCCGTCTGCCGCTCCTATACAGTTAGGAAAGTTGCACCTTAGCCAGAAATCTGTGGAAATTTGAATCCATGATTCTATGGTTGGTTCAGGGATAGCCATTCCCTGCATTGATTGATAAATGGCATCCAATACTTCAAGAATTATTTGACAGACTGACGACGGCAAAATATTGTAGCTCAATCCCAAGGAAATTTGTGAATTCCCCGTTGCCAAGTATCTTCATTTAAAAAAAAAGTAATTAATTCAGTAATTGTGGAAGTTGTTAATTCTAAATGTTCACCTAAGGGTCACTGCTAGACTCTGCTTCGCTGAAATTGGCAGAACTTGGTTCTTAGATTTTTCAAGCTTAGGACCCACAAGTGTCATGATCATTTCTAAGCTTTCGGCGTTCATTCTGAANATTTTTCAAGCTTAGGACCCACAAGTGTCATGATCATTTCTAAGCTTTCGGCGTTCATTCTGAATTTTTATACACAATTTAGATAAAATACACAACATATAAAGAAATCACAAGTTAACATAAGTTTATTTTTACCTACCGGTAATATTTGTGGTGATAAAACATGTCTTCTTCTAAATGCTTCAACAACAGCGTTTCTCCTTCGGATTTCCTTGCAAGGAATAATTTCCTAACATACATAGATCGATGCTTCTTCAACTGCTTTTCTTTCAATTTTCGATGGAGTAATAGGAGAACTATAGCTCTCTTTCTATCTGGATCCATGATTAATTTAAAGAATAATTATATTTATTATCCAAAGAACTATTCCAATAAAAAATTTAAAACAAATTTTTGCGCCAGAAAACTGTTTAAAGTATTTCACCGACTTTATGGACTATAAATTGCAATCCTCCACGACACTTTCCGACACGTCTATTTCTCTTCACTATCCGTCAGCGAAGATGGAGTAAGTGGCGTGGCGTGACGTGACGGATTAAGACTATAAATTAACCTTAAGAATCACAGTCCGTACCGTGAGAGTGGTACGTACTGTGTCCCTTTGTGGCGAACTGCACGAAGTAGTAGATACCGTTTTTGGGGCGCCAATAGCTGTGAGACCTCTGTTTGACAAGGGGTTCTCACTGCTATAAAGTAATTGAAATAGAAATATATGAGCTAGAGTGATGTGACGATAAAAGGGCGAGAGAAAAGAGTATTCAATAGGTTACGCCGTGACTCGTACCACACAATACCAGTTTGGCTAGACTGCTCATTTAATCAATTCTAAACAACTTAAGAGCTTAGTTTGGCCGCCGGAATGCTGTAGTGCCTTACGCCCGGGACTCTAAGTGTACAATGACTTATGATTGTTGAGAGATACAATGAGTCAGAATGAGGTGCTGTAGATGACGACGAGAAGAAGTTGTGAGTGTAGAATGATGGAGACACCACGATCGAACTGTTTGATTGGTGTTGTTGAATAACGAGACTACCGATGATATAGCGGCGGTATGTGATTCGGGTGGGATGATAGTGAGTAGACCGACTGACAAGTTCTGGCCAGGTACTGTCACCTAAGCAATGGGCTAGGTTGCCTGTCTCTCCTCCTGAAACAATATCAAAAGGCAAATTAGTCGAAGTGGCACAATATGGAGCGAGCGAAAAATATAAGGACTTGCTCGTCCCAACTCCAAATCTCGTCTGCCGCTGTAGCGTGACTCCTTTCCTCCTTTCCTGCGTCCCTCCAGTGACGCTGCTGCTGCTGCTACTGTGGTGGAAGCGGGACTGATGTTTCAATTTGATTTATAATAATAATAATTTTAGGGTCCGACTAATAGCTACCCAACTAACCCTTACAACCATACCCCTCCCCCTCCCCCCCTTCAAAGCTTACAATGACTACTTATTTGTAAGGGAGAAAGTGGCACATTTAGAAAAATTATTTAGAATATTCTATTAGAGAATTAAGATGAACAACGTCAAGTAAATAGTCTATACTAGAAAAGCGAAAATGTTTCAGTTAGGATTGGTCATGTACACTGTTCGTGACCTTAGCTGACACTTGGGTTTTGGAGTGATGCAACTACTATGATTGTGAGAAGCTGCCTGAGAAGTAGAGTGATACTGAGTTGGACTCTGCAATTTAGGTCGGGACTTACATCGAAGTTGAGACTGCACGGCAGGCGGAGAAGCAACTGGTTCTGGTTTTGCTGCGCAAGAATTTCCTATCGGTCGTAGTTCCGGACGTGCGATGTGTCATTTTAAATTCGATATGTTATGAATACCAGCAACGTGGCCAAGTGCGGTATCTTTTAACTCATATACTAGAGAGATAGTCTTGTTTGCGACCCACGGGCCTGACCATTTTTATGAAAACTTTTTCATGATTATTTTATAGACTTTGCGATAGCAAATATTTGCTATCAGTTTAGCATAGTTGTCAAGTGGTCAAGAAAGGGCTGCAAGCAACCCATAGGTTTGATGTGAGCACCACACGGGTGGCTTACGGCGACCCACGGGAGAACTGCGGTAACACATGCGAGGGCTGTGGGAACCCACGGGAGGCCTGCGGAAAGCCACGGGAAGGTAGGTTCCCATTTTTCAATGATTTTCGACAAATATAGTCATTTTTCTAGGCGTGGTCCTCAAATAGAAGTCACGATTTTGCGACTATCTTACCCCTAATTTATACTTCTCCTTCACCTCACCTTTTGGTGAAAATTATCACCTTCATCACAACTTTCTGGATTTATACTTTCAGATGAAATATTTCCCCTCACCTTCACCTTTCCCGGTCATCACCTTTCCCCTTTACTTTTTTTCTTGTGGCATTTTTACTTTTCCTCACCTTCACCTTCACCTCATCTTTTGGTGAAAATTAAAAGTTGATTTAAAAGTTAATTTAAAAACTTTTATCAAGGTGAAAGGTGAAACCGGCTTGTTAAATTTTCAATTCACACCAACCATAGCCAAAATAGAGGCAAAAATTGGATTTGAATTTCATTCTTAATCAAAAACTAACAACTGCTAACAATAATCAACAATATTTCTTTGATGAAAAGTTAATTGAATTAAATTAAATTTTTACTTCACCTTTAAATTCTCCGTCAAAAAAGGAAAAGGAGAAGAGAAGGTGAATAACCTCTGGTGAAGTTTAAATAGTTGTGCGATTTTCACTATTATTTTAAGCAAAGCTCAGGCGAAGGCGAAAGGGGAAAGGTGATGGAAAGGATAAGTATAAATTAAGGGTTACTCTACATGAACTGTAGTTTCACAACATTCCAAGAAGTGGATTTCTATTTGTGGACCACATGTAAAAAGTTGTCACCAAACTTATCAATTTCCCTATTAGCTCTAATAGAAAGTTCAATTTTTTCCCCATTTCGGTCAGTTTTCAAAAAAAAAATTTGAACAAATTTTGAAAATGAGGGACATAATCAGGATGACTTTCTCTAATTATAAACCATATCTAATTGCAAATCAGAAAGAATGCTGCGACCAGCTTTGATACAGTTGAGGAATAACTACCCTGTGATCAAATTAATATTAATCATTTCCGAAGTATCTATACATCTACTAGTCAATAAAATCAATCTAGTGAATAAACCAATCTAGTTACAAGGTAATTGATTCTAGTCAATAGTCAACTATTATTTAACTTAACCATTATTTTTAAGGAAGCTTTCACAAAACCTATTTCTAAAATATTTGAAGCTCGACATCGGAATCTGAAATTTCGTTCATTCAAAATCGTAAACACGACGATTTTGATTGCCTTTGAATTATGAACTCAAATATAGGCTTCTCAGGTCTGAGAATTGATGGGTTTTCTATTGCGATTTCGAATTCGAATTCAAAAGGATATTTTTGAATTTTAATTCCGATTTCGGTTTGTACGAAGAATTAAATTTCGACTTCGTTTGGAAAGTTGATTTTAATTTTGGTTTAGACTGGTCTATGTTACAAGTGTGATTTCGTAATTTTTTATCTCAAACCGTTCTCATTCATCAAAACAACATTACAACACACTGCATCCATCAGTTAGTGTTGGGCAGTGTAATTTTTAAAGTTTGACTGTAACCTTTCAAATCAAATCAGGATGAAGGCACTCTTATCAACCAATCTTAAAAGTTCAAAACTCTGGCACAACAGACTGTCTCATGTGAACCTCGAGTATTTGAGAAACACTGTTAAGAAAGATGCTGCCACTGGTATTAGACTGGAAGATCTGGCAGAAGACTTCAATTGCGAAGAATGCCATCTTGGTAAGGAGACCAGAAAGCCTTTTCCGTCTTCAAAAACGATGAGAAATACTGTCCCGGGTGAGATGATCCATGCTGATCTCTCAGGCAAAATGCCCGTTCCATCC
>NIPM01001590.1:0-17110 GCA_002738285.1 Holacanthella duospinosa
ATAAAAATGAACAATTTTGCGGTATTTTAGAATGTTCTAGAATGAAAATTTTGTAAATTTAAAAAATTCGTCAGAACACTGAATCACCTACTTTCAACTTTGAGCAATCATATCTCTATCAATATTTGAATATATCTATAATATTTGGATATGTTATAGACAAAGGCTGTATCTATCTACCATATGAGTATTAGCTTGCTTGAAGTCTTACTCATTCATGAATTACCATTTAATTTCGAATTTCCCAAACACTGAATCACTTTTGACGGGCAGTGTAGTATAATAATTAGTAGATATTATGACCATATGCAGCACTATTTTGATCTTACTTTTACTGGAAGTATTTTTGATTAAATAAACTCTATTTTGATTTTCTTCATTATCGCGAAAAATATTAATTTATTTTCCTTATAATGGTTACTAATTTATTTATAACTAAAAATATATTTTTTATTACAAAAATAATTTCTTTTAAATTAGTGGTAGCCCTGTAATATGTGGTGAAAAAAATTGCAGCTTTTTTAAATCGAGCATTATGAAATGTATGTAAAATACAAAATAATTAAAAATAAAAATAAAATATTTATATTATTTAATTATTTTGTTCTATTTTTTTCCCTACTCTTTCACTTATCGCAATATAATGGCTTCTTTTAAGTGGTCAAAATACAACTTTTATACATAGTAATCGGTGGTTTCTCACATAAAACTATTATAAAAAGATAAAAACAAATAATATGAATTGTAAAATAAAAAGGTTTATTTCTATATCTTTTTGTTCATTTCGAGTGTTTATTGTCTTTTTTATTGAGTCAACTTTGTATATATTTTCTTAATTTTAGTTCTAAACTTTCTCACCATAAATCATAGCAACAAAATTTGCATCATAGTTAAAACTTTATTAATAATTATAGAATGCATAAAAATCAATATTTATTGAATTTATATTTGGAACTCCATAATTTAATATTTTTGGATTAAAAATTGTTATTTTTTAATATTTAATGCTCGATTTAAAAAAGTTGCAATTTTTTTCACCACATATACGATCTTTTTTCAAAAATTATCAATTATAATAGAATGATCAACAAAAAAATTTATTGGATGTTACACAAAAAAGGTGACAAAATATCTCTAATACTTTGAATATCTTCCATTTGCTTTCACAACTTCAACAACACGTTTAGGCATCGATTTTATCAACTTATTTATAAAATCGGCTGAAAAATTGTTCTAAAACAATTTTAATTCTATTTATAGCTCCTTTATGTTGGCGAAGCTTCTTCTATTGAGTTGCTTTTTAATAAAAGACCAAATGTCTTCGATGAGGTTCAAATAGGGACTCTGACTTGGCCAAACCAGAGTCTCGATTGATTTCTCGCCTAAATATTCTCTTAATACCTTCGATGTATGTTTGGATCATTGTCATGCTGAAACATGTAGTCAACAAGGCCCATTTTAGCAGCAGATTCTTTTAAAGTATTAACTAATATGCGTAAATATTGAGATCTACACACATTTTCTTGAATGAATACCAGATTTCTTACATCACAAGCAGAGAAACATCCCCAAACATTCAACCCACCTCTGCAAAAATTAACGGTTATTTCTACATACCTAGGTTTAAGCCCGTTTTTCGGTTCACGCCAAATGTATATTCTCCCATTTGAACTATAAATATTAAACTTGCATTCGTCAGAAAAAATGCTGTTTTCCCAATATGAATCCGGCATAAATATCCACTTATCACACAATTATTTCCTTTTTGCTATATTTTTCAATGACATTAGAAGCTTTCTTATTGGACAATAAGCATATAAATTTTGACTATTTAAACACCTAATAGTTTGATCCGAAACCTTTTTGTTTTTTCTCTTCAAAAAAATTGTTCAACCTTAGCGCACTGATAATCGGATTTTCTTTATGAATTTCGAGGACAGTATTAATATGCTCATCATTGAGTGTATAAGGTCTAGCAGAGTCTCTTTTCCTTTTAATTGTACCTTTTTGGTTATATTTTATTAAAGATTGATTTACTGTAGAGAACGTGGTATTGATATCATTTGCTCTATTCTTCTAATTATAAATCCTTGTTCCGGCAAAGACACTATTTTTCCAAATTCGAATTCGTTTACTTGTACCATTTTTATTTATTTTTTAGAATTTTATTTTACTTATTTATTAAAAAAATTATTATATTGCAATTATTTTGTCCCATTTTTTGTGTAACACCGAAAAAATTCACTTATCAATTACTTAATATTTTATTTTTGATAGGAGAATAAAATCATATAACAAAATAAAGATCTAAAAACACGTTTATTTAGTGTATTAGTTTTTTATTAAAAGCTACTTTAATTCAATAGTACAGAAAAATATAGTTGTCCCATTTTTTTTGTGAGACACAGTATATCATCATATAAAGTTAATTTCTCTAAATTTAAATATAATCTGTTTAAATGTTATCAGTTTTCCACTTGCTTTAAAAGTGTCATCAAACTTTTATTGATCTGGCAATAATAGCTAATAATGATATATCAAATCTATAAATTGATAAACTACATAAGTAAAGCTATATTTTTGGAAGAGGTGCCCTGATTGGATTAACTGAGTTGAGCTAAAACGTAAACATAAAGTCGATCAACAAATAAAGTTTATTCCGTAACTCTCTTCTTAATCCATGCCTTGAGAGTATCATGATAATCGATATGACAAACTAATTTCTTCTGACTCGCCGAATACCACAACAAAGGTTGGATTTCATTCTTCGTATTCGTTTCTTGCAAATACTTCAAGACATGATTAAAATCCTGTTGTCTTTGGAAATCTTGGTAAAGTACTCCTTCATAAGAATCGATTCTTAATTTTTCCATTTCCCAAAGTTTAATTTGATCTATCACCGTTAGCGGTACAATTCCTTTCTAATAAATAAAATGGATTACTTATTACCGTGTCATTCATTCTTGGATGTGCATGGCTTTTTAAATAATCGATTATTTGTTGAGCCGTAATCCCTTTACTAAACGCTGTTCTGATCTTATCCCTCTCCAAGAATCCTTGAATCATATTCGGATATCTAGTTTGAAGCTTAATAAATAAATTCAGGATCGCAATTTTTAAAGGAGAATTCGTATAAGCATAAACACGATAATTAGTTTCTACGATTATGAACTTTTCTTGTTCTTCGTGTTTGGATGTAAGTAATGTGGTGGTCAGATGAGTTGGGAAAAATAACGGATTGGCGTCTTTGGTTATATAAACCAATCCTGCATTCTTCAAATCTTTTATTATGCTGGTTTGAGTCCCACTTGATTTTTTCATAATATAACCCTAGTATAAAATCTCTATATTACTTTTCCATATTCCAAACTAGCTAACCAAAACCAAAACTGCAACAATTCTACTAAAGAAGCTCTGCCTTCACCCTATATAAAACATAGATTAGCGAAGAGTATACGATCAATATTTTCGTATATCCAATTAACCAACACCAAATCTGTAAATTAGTATTCAATAATAGGAATCGAAAACCAAGATTATTAATAGAATATTTCCCATGACTATATGTTAATGATTAATAAACAAACTTATTTTTCATCAATCTCATTTTCACGAGTTGATCTGAAACCAGTTCATTTGGCGGTCCATTAGTTCCGACTATAAATAACAATATAGACTATAAAAATAATCTATTATAGCATGATTGATGCACCTCCCATTTCTGGTTTGCATATAACACTAATTTCGAAGTTGAATTATTTTTCATATTGGACATTTCCGCAAATGAAACTTGATCTTCACTATCCAAAAATAAATAAGAGACTTGAGTGTGGAGGGATTACTTTCCAGTGAAGGAACTCAGAAGGCCTTTGAAGAAAATTGGATTCGGTTGTATAGTTTTATCTTTCGTAAAAGTTAAAATTTGTAATTTCGTCAAATGATAAATTTCTACTAAAATGGAGCTTCAAAAAGGTAAGAACTAAAACAAATATTACCCAGATAGATTAGGATGAACCCATCTTTCTATTTCTGATAATTGGATATCTGCTTGGATGGCAAGTAAACTCATTATGATATGTTTCGAAATTGAGCTAAGCATACTTAACACAAATTAATATTGTTGCTGGAGCTTACAAATAAACAGAGAGGCAGCATTCGTTTCGATTGTATAGGTTTTGTAATGTCTCTCTGTCTTGTTCGCTTAAGTATTCGTAAATATCTACTTTCAGAACTTCATCCATTTTTACGAAAAAATTGAAATCTATGGATGCAAAATTGGGCAAATAGACATCAGATTAGACAAAATTGGCATACAAAAAGATTATTTTAATAATCAAAAGAATTCGGGACAATAGTGCAACAATATAACCTCGATTTATCTGTGTTATGTATAGTAATAGATCTTCCAGCCAGCAGTTTAATACTTTTCATATTACTATCAATATACTTATAAGTACCTTTAACCGACTTTAAGCCTCCAATTTTCTTTCCTAAATCGCCAAGAAAGCAAGATTGTGGTCGTTTTGGATTGCATTTATAATCTTTACCTTCCTTCTTAAAAGGATCATAATGATCTTTAGTACTTGAACAATTGTTATTTGATACTCTATGCATATGTATGTGATACATCAAGTTCTTATCTTGATGTTTGTGTTTGTTGTAATTGATGCAGATCTCAGTTTTGCCACCAAAGTCTTTGAATAACGCTTGGAATTTGATCTCTTCATTAAAGATATTGCAACTAGCCATAGGTGAAATTTTAGATGCATATGGTGTAGATTTTGCTATTGCAGGTATACTTTCCGCTGCAATAGGTGCTGGTTTTGATTTTGGTATTAAAGGTGTATTTTTTCCTTCCTTATCTCTACATAAAAATCCAATGCTTATTAAACAAAGTAATTTACTCATTTTAACCTATTTTGATATTTTTTGTTGGTTTAAATAGAATTGATGAATCACAAATAGCTTTATGTTTTCATGCTTCAACCAAACTTGCCTCTGTTTTGGATTTGTAAAATTAATTTAGAACAATGTTTCATTTTAATAAATCATGGATTCTTCAACCCGCGGATCAACATATGGGACAAAATTTTTGAAGCCTCGGTTATAATTCTAGAATATTAGTGCATCATAGTGAAAATAGGTTGAGGAAGCAACTCAAATGGCAAGAAATATAGCCAAGAGATATTTTATGGATAGTAATCACATGAATTTATTTTCATTCTTACTATTCTATGCATTCAAGAAACTAGAAGTCCTCAACTAATTAGAATAGAATTATGTTTCAAAATTTTTGTCACATATTGTAAATATTCATTCCCAAGTCTCTGGTTATTCATGATGAAATATAAAGTTTATAAAAAATGATTTCATTAAACTAAGATGTCCGATGAAAGATTAAGCTAAAATTAATTGTTAAATGCAATCAATTTTATAATTAATTTTATTGTTTGTGCATTTTTATTCTCATGTTTAATTCCCAGATTTATGAAATGTTTTGAAGCCACACTTTCGGATAAAAAATATAAACAATAAAACAAATTAGATTAAAAATTAGTTTAATTGAAAGTTACTCCTTAAAAATATCACAACAATACAATCTTGATTTATCCGTATTATGAATATTAATAGATCTAGTCACGATGTCATCGATACCTTTCAAATTCTCATCTATATATGTATAATGGCCTTTAGAACCATCTAAGCCGCCAATTTTCATACTTAAATCTCCTAAGAAACAAGACTCTGGAGCTTTAGGATCACATTTATAACCATCACCTTCTTTCTTTGAAGGATCATAATGCCCTTTTGTTGTAGAACAATTGTTATTAGATATTCTATCTGTATGGATATGGAACATTAAGTTTCGATCTATATATCGAGATTTGTCATAATTTATCGTGATTTCGGTCTTGTTTGCCATCTCTTTGAATATGGTTTGAAACTTGATTTCTCCATTGATGACATTGCATACGGATGTCTTTAGCGTTTCTTGACTTAACACTACACTTAAGATCGAAAATATTTTGTTCATTTGTTTTTTGATCCTGGTTTTAAATGCTGATTTATATAGAAGATTTATTATTTATGCATTGATTAATTTTACTGCCTTGAATTTATTAATACAGGAGCAAGGTTCCATATCAATTATTTGTATTTTTATAATAGCATTTAAAGTACATTGGTGTTAAGACTGATAAGCTATTTGATTGTTTTTATATTTATTTAAAACACTATTATTAACTTTGTCATTGTTTTTTTAAAAGAGTCGCCATTCGAGACTTTTATTGTAAGAAATAGTTGAACAAAAAGCCGTATTTTATTTGTATGACTTCATCATATTATTTTTTTAATTATCGTTTATGCATATATTTCTTTTCCGTATTCAGTGGATCCAAAAAGATCACAAATCGGTGATTACCTGTTACAAATCGAATATAAACGAAAAGTAAGTATATTCGGGTTAAGTCAATTTTCAGCCCCCGGGACCAATAATTGACCTTAATCTTTCTGGGGGCCGAAAATTGACCTTAATGTATTTTGGGGCTGATAATTGACCTAACCCGAAGATTGTGGGTCGATACAATGATAGGTTTAGTTAACTCAATTGAAAAATATTTATCACTTTATAACGTCAAAATCTTAAGATGCCTTCTTTGAAGCTTAATTTAATAGTTTATTTTTGAAATTTGGAAGAAATATATTTGAAATCGCTTGTTTTGCTTATCTTATCTGTCATTCAATACAATCATGACTCTTTTTAAAACGAGAATTGTCGTTTTCATTCAAGACTTTTTCAAAGATATGCTTTGAAGAGCTCTTGAAACGATAAAGATCCAAAAACAAATTATTAAATGAACAAGCACAACCAAAACGAAGCCCAATTAATCAAGGCGGAATTATCGTATTTCTTAAGTATCTTGATCTCTTTATTTTTCTTTATTATTTTATTACTTATTCTTTTAAGAAACTCCTTTCTATGTTCGAACCACAAATCTTTAAACTTGAGATCTTTATCAATAACACCATCATACATGAGATGAATCCTATAAACATCTACATAACAATCTATGAATTGAACCAGTTGAGTTAATGGAAGACATTCTTTTAATTTGTTAAAATCCCATTTGTTAAAATAAAATAAGCAATGAGTGGAATATTCCTTTTCTTTTTTGATACATTCGTGTTCCATATTAATCAAGTGTAATACCATTTTCACTTTCTGTTCCTCCCATATCCTAACTTTTATAACACATTCGTCATTACAACTTTCCAATTGATAAACACAGCATCTTGCTTGTATTATTTGGTCTTCTTTTTCTGTCTCCAATAACTTGCATAATATTTTTATCCGTTTGTTCTTGTTTTTCGCTTTTTTCTCACATATTTCGATACTTACAATGAGGCTTATCAATATCGTTCTTAGTGTGCTTTTCATTTTACATTATAATTTTGGTTTGAACTTTAATCGGTTAAAAAATAGTTCGAGAAAATAGTAATTTGATAAGTGGGGTTTATAGCAATTTCTGATATATAAAATTCACATCTAAAGCTTCAATTTTTCACCAGTAGACTTTTTTACTAATAAATGGAATTACAAAGATATAACAAGGATGGAATATAATATAAAAAGAGGAATCGAAAATAAACTGATGATATCATTTATTAAATTTTGTATAGTTTTGGGCTTTTTTGTTTGATTTTTAAGCCCACTCACAATTATATTTGTCTCTAAAAGCCTCAGAAAGGAAAAGCAAAAAGTATATAAATCCGCAGTTCAAACTAATTATAAGCAAAATGGTGAATATAATGCAAATAATAAAACAATTTAAAGTTGAATCACTTGAAGAGTAATTCGGATTGTTTAAAGATGCAATAATTAATGAAGAATCAAGATTAGAGTTAATGAACAAAATTTTGAAATTGATGGATGTTGGTTATTTCGGCCCTTATTTGAATTATTCTATAGCAGGCGCCATGGTATTGATGAACCTACTTATGATATTCCTTAATGTTAGATTCCACAAGAAATACATAATTTATTACATGTTTCTGACGATATTGAATGCAACTTTATTAGCTTTCAACGTGCTGGATTATCAAAATGATAGCAGTTTAGGAATATCTAGTATGCTATTTTATTCGGTATCAATTGGAATCAATATTATTATGACTTTCATAAGCTATAAATCCAAGAGATTCTGGTTAGTTATTCATAGCATTGGATTTGGATCCGTCATTGCCTTGTTTCTCACATTAATAGTTACAGCGTTAGCCGGTTTAGGTTTTTATTTATTAGATCAAGTTGAACAGTTTAAAACCTATATTTTTGTAGCACTTCCTATATATGCATTATTTACAATTTTGATTGCAATAAGATTATATAAGAAGAAAATTTGGTTTACTGTTGGGCTAGCAGTTGTATCAATAAGTTCGACTTTAGTTGTACAAGGTTCATTTTGGTTAATAGTTATCTTTAAAGAATTAAACTTCACTAAGAAAGAATTTGTTGCTTACATCGGTGGCTCTCCATTAGTTTATTTGTTATTGTTCCTTTTCGCTTACCTTTATAATAGAAATAAGGATCAAGTTCCAATATCTGATGACTTGAGAAAAAGAGTTGAGATTGATTTCTAGTAAATATTATTATTTATAAATCAAACATGGATTCATAGATCAATTGAAGAGAAATCGACTTAACAAAAGACCAATTAAAAGTCATGAGTTTAAATAAAAGCTATTTTTAAAGTAAACATAAATATGTGTTTGAAAAATTGCAGGCTTTTTTATGTATAATTGATAACTTTTTGTCAAATATCGAGAATTTGAAATCTTGATAATGCAAGTGCTACCTATGTGATCTTTTAAAAAGTATTACGCCGTTTCACGCAAAGAGGTAAAGGAAAAAATTTATTATGAGATATAAAAAGATGAAATTTTGTAGTTTATATATATGAACATTCTACTTTTATTACATCGCTCCATCTTTCAGCTAGCTGCTGAATACCATTCATATGACCCTTTATATTAAGTTCGTGGATAATACTCTCTAGTTTTAGTTCCAACTCTTCCCAATTGTCACAAACATTTTCTCTTAACTTCCTCTTTAATTTACCAAAACAATTAAAATAAGGTGGACTTATATCTGGACTATATGGAGGATGATACCAAGTGTGGATTTTGTTATCATCAAAAAAATCCATTAAAGCTTTGATTTATGAGGTCTTGCATTATCCTGTAAAATCATAGGATACTTGAATTCCTTATCAGGTAGCTATTTTAGTAAAACTTCATTAATAAACCCTATATAGACTTCTGAAGTTACCGTCTCTTTAGGTGCACAAAGCTTCCAATATGCAACACCATTATAATCCATTGCTAGTATAAACATTCTTTTTCTCTGATAGTTTGATTGTGCTACAATTTGTGGTGGGCTTTCGTCCTTAGTTCTCCAAAATCGAGACTGGTCACGCTGAGGTTGCATATATAAAGTAATCCAAGTTTCATCTATAGTCAATCTTCTGTTTTTAGGATTTTTTGTTTTAATAACTGCTCCAAATTATATCTATATGCTAATACTCTATGTTCTCTTTGTTCCTGTGTAAGAAAATGAGGAACCCATTTGCTCAATAATTTCTTCATTTGTAAATCTTCTGTTAAATACCGATAAACAGTAGCTTTGCTACACTTTAATAACATGGAAAGTTCGAGGCACGACCAGGCTCTACTTTGAGCAATATATTCTTCAACTTTCTCGATTGTATTTTCTTTTATTAAATGATAACTTGTATCGCCTCCTCTAGTGTCTTCAATGCAATTTTTGCCCTTATTAAACTTAGAAACCATATTTTTCACTTTATTATATTTATCAGCCTTTTCTCCTATCGTTTTAACCAATTCTTTGTGTATTATTCCCGAACTGTGGCCTAGAATTACTCCAAACATGATAAATACACGTTGTTCTTTATTTTAATTTTTGTAAGTTATCCATTATAGTGATTTAAACAAATATGCTTTAAAAATAAAGCTTAATTTATAGAAAATATTATATATAAATCTTGTACTAGGTATTAATTTGCATATTTATTATTAATTAAAATTCGCTTACCTTTTTGCGTAAAACGGCGTAATAGGATATACTAGTGATGGGACATGAAATTTCATCAAAAACTTAATAACTTTTTTAAAAGACTTTATATCGACTTGGGATCTTTATTTATGGTACAAACACACCATTCAAACCTATTTTTGTCAAAAAAATATTGATTATTTTTTTATGCTATGATTGTAATTTACTGCAAAAATTGACTGGGTTTAATTTCAGTTCATTGATGATTTAATTCCTGGACTTTGATTTTCTTTTTAATAAAACTATTTATCTAAAAATGTTATGCATGATTAGAGCTTTTATATACTAAGTTTCATATCTTTTTGAAAAGTTTTAATTCGGTCCGCGTCGCTGATCCATTTGAATTTTGATTGATATTTTTGACTTTCTAACGCAAGCTGAATTTATTTTGATGAATATATCAAAAGATGCATTGAATATTATATTAAATTTACCTTATATTTATTGAGAAATCGATTAAAATTCAATGAAATTTCATTGATTTTCCCCATCACTAGAATATACACAAAAAATATGCTTTATGAATAATAGTATTAATTTATTTCAGAGAGAGACAATTCTTTTTTAAATGGCCATATTGAAACTTTTATATTTTGATGGGCTTTTTAAGCCTTTACTCGCAATTATACTTGCCTCAACAAGCCCATAAAAGAAGACTTAACAAGTATATAAATTAGCGATTCTAAATCAATAAAAACAAAAATGGATAATTCACAAGTAATGGAATCAGTTAAAGGATTTGAAAATTTCATAATGGAGAATTTAAAAGTTGAAAATGTGAATGTAAATTTGACAAGACTGAATATTGGTTAGTTTAATAATTATATTATAGCAACGATCATGGTATGATTTGGTCTGACTATGATATTTCTTAACAAAAAATTTGATAGTAAATTCTTATCATTCCACATCTTTATAGTTTTGATGAACGTAACATTTTTAGCAGTCAGTATTGTAAAATATCGAGAAGGTAATGAAGTTAAAGAAGAAGAAAAGGTTTTAATGATGAGAGCTTCGGTATTCATTGGTCTCAATGCGATCCTGGCTTTCTTAAGTTATAAATTCAAGACATTCTGGTTAGCTATACAAAGCATTTGGATTGGCTTCTTGATCTCTTTCTCTATCACGACAATCATCGCAGGATTGACTTTTTGGTTATTGAAGATGCCTCAATATTTAGAATATTGTGTTTATGGCGCAGGGGCATTATGTGTATTATTAACCCTTATGATTGCGATAGTTTTATACAAGAAGAAATGTTGGTTTATTGTAGGCTTAGCAGTAGCAGCGATCCATTCATTCTTGGTTACATATAGTGCTTTTTGGTTAATCGCTACTTACTATGAATTTGAATTATCCGAAAAGTTAGTTTACCCATATGTTGGAGGCTTTCCTGTGGTTTTCTTGATATTGTTCGTTTTTGCTTATTTATATAATAGAAACAAAGATCAAATACCAATTTTAAATGCTCTGAGAAAGAGAATTGCTATTGATTTCTAATTTATTATTAATAAACTAAATTTATAAAAAATGAACTAGACACGTGCTTTATTGTCTGATTATTTTATATGGAGATATAATTCTTTTATCTAATATAACGTAGGATTTATGTAACTCTTTTATAAATATTTATCATTTTCTAAAAACTGATGCATGAATATTTTCTAGTCTTATTTTATATCACGTTTTTTATTAAGCAGTCTTTCGTAGATTTTTTATGTCTACCAATAGAAACATTATATAAATTTTATTTATACTCTAATAACTTTGTATTTTTATAAACTTATTTAAATGTTTGTGATCTCTTACTACAAAATTGAATTTTTTTGGAAAGAAATTGACAAAAAATAATTCAAGAGATGTTTTTTTTAAAAAGTTTATATAATATATCTTCATTTATTATTTTTACCTATAGTTTATATTTCTGAGCTTAAAAACTCCTATTCTTGCTCTAAAGTCCTAACAAGAATAAACAAGTATAAAAGTCAAAAGTTCTTAGGAAAAATGAAATAAAAATGCTATTTAGGAAGATGATAGAATATTTACTAAATCAATCGATTGTAGAGTTTAAAGATACAATGATGAATGAAGAGTCAAGATTGGTGATATTAAACAAGATCTTGAAGATGATGGATATGGGTAGCTTTAAACACCATTTATCTTATACTCTTGCATCAATAATGGTTCTGATTATGATATTTGTTAATGCTAGATATAATATGTGATTTATTACATTTTTATGAGCATAATGAATGGAATCTTTCTGGCATTCGGTGTGTTGAATTATATAAAAAATAGAGAGATAGGAAGGTGGAGCATTGTGATGTACTCGCTATTGTCGGGGCTTAGCTTGTTTCTAGCAATAATAAGTTATAAAGTCAAGAAATTTTGGTTACTTATACACTGCATTGTGAATGGCTCTTTTATAGCCTTTTTTTTGACATTGATGGTGTCAGGATTGGCAATCTTGGGCTTATATTTATTAGAAGGATTTGATCACTTGGATTATTATCTTTTTACAACGCCAGGCATCTTTATATTATTTACAATTATTATTTCTACAAAATTGTATAAAAAGAAAAGTTGGATTAGCGATCGCAGGACTCAATTCGTTGTTAGTTATTGAAGGTGTGTTTTGGATTATTGCTACTGTTTATGATTATAAATTTGGTACGAAAGAATTTATAGTTTATGTCTTTGGTTATCCTTTAGTTTACTATTTTCTGTATCTTTTTGCTTATTTTTATAATAAAAGTAAAGAACAGACTCCGCTATTGGCTAAGCCAGAAAAAAGATATGAGGTTGACTTTTAATAAATTTTGCTAATATTATTGCTTTCCATTTCTAAAAACCGTTACAGGTTTCAAAATTTTATGATAAGATCAACACAAGAAAATAAAAGACCGAAAATAGAATCAAAAAGCTTGAAATCTACGAATTTTTCTTCTCTAATTGATCTAGCCAATAATTTAGGCATTCTTTACAAAGTATATAACTTTACTTTAATTTTTATAGAAACAAGATTTGGATTATACATTAGAAATACAAATAAATAAAATAATAGAATTGAACAAAAATATACAAGAAGTATATATTAAATTAATTTATATTTAGACCGAATCAAAATTGTGTACCCAAAATTGGATTAGACATCATCAAAGTTTAAGCAAAGAACAATTAGGTTGCCATTTCTGTTAATTTCAAGATCAAAATATCAGATATCTTGTTAAATTGAATTCTTTTATCGATAAACTCTTATCAGAAATAGAATTTTATATGAAGATTATCAAAGAAAATAAGCTCAAGAAAGATGACATTAAATTATTGTCTGCTTCTCAAAAGTAAACCATGAGAAATTCATTTATATTAGAAATTGTTATGAAATGTTAAATGATATGATTAATACTTTGACAAAAATGCCTTTTCTATCACAGTCTTTCGCTCCTTTAGTTATTGATGTAATTTATTTGTTATATTTTTAGGAATTCAATGATAAGTTATCAGAAGTCATTTCGTTATCAAATAAACTACTTGAATATTATACGTTTTAACTAGAATACACGGGTTAGGTCAATTATTGGCCCCCGGGGGCCGAAAATTGACTTAACCCCAATCTTTGCCGTGGAATGCAATGCACCAACTACCGTGCTGAATGAGAATATGGGGGGTTTGTTTTTGTTCAGAGTAGTCCCCATTTTACTTATTAAATAGTTGGATAAACAAGAGTGGGAATAATCTAGATTCATTAAAAATTTGGTTGAGTTAAGCAAAGAATTAAAAAGGGACTATTCTGAACGAAAATAAAGTGCCATATCAGAAATTAAATTTTGAAAATCAGTTATTGAAAAATGATTCAAGCATGATGTTTAACTTTCTTATTCTTCTTACTATTGAAATATTGGAGTAAGGCTCCTAAAATAGCAACCAATATAGAACTGCCAAATAAGGTATAGATTTGCCACATCTTTGCCTTGTCTTTTGTAAGTTCTTCAATCCCTAATTTCAGAAAACAATCAGATCCATTAGCTATCAAGAAAGCACCTACTAATGAAGTTACGATGATCAGGATGTTTGTTTTACATACAAACATTAGGATTATAAATAAGATGATGATTCCTATCATAATTGCCAACTTTATCCATTGTTGTAATTTAGGAAATTGGGCTATGGCAAATTTGGCTATAAACATACCTAAATGGCCTCCTAATATAGCTAGACCTATGATTTGAAGAATGCGGATAATATAGCTAGGAAGAGCCCGACACCAAACTCGAGATAAAGCCAATTGATTTCACTATCTGACGATGAATCAAATAATTGTGCTATATAAATAACTAATTGATATCCTACCAAGAAAGAAATGAAGAATATCAAAACTTTATATAATTTCTTTTCGAAAAACGGTTGCAATAAACCGAACAAGATATACATGATACCTTTCACTACATCTTCGACAATTATTTTCAAGCTTCCTATCTTAATCATATCTTCATCTGCTGCTAATATCGTACTGATAAGATAAATATATTCAATAATTTGTTCATTCTTAATTTTGATTTACATATTTCTCGGTTTATTTATAGTCAAGGGTACTTTACCTTTATTGACGTTGCACAAATCAAATTTATCAAAATAAATGCACCAATCCTGATAACAAGCTCTATATAGAAATAAAAACTTTTATAACAATAATAAATGATGCAATTATTTCCATCAATGGATGCATCTTTGTTTCTTTTTCATATGGCTCTTTATTTTCGTTCAGAGTAGTCCCTTTTTAATTCTTTGCTTAACTCAACCAAATTTTTAATGAATCTAGATTATTCTCACTTTTGATCAACCAATTATTTAATAAGTAAAATGGGGACTACTCTGAACGAAAATAAAGTGCCATATCAAGTTACCATGTCATAAATACAAATGAAAGGACACCTATGAACAGCCAAATAATGAAACGAAAAGTAGTAAAAAAGTTTAATATTAAATTAATTCTTCTGTTCTTTAGCCGTTTGCTTCCTCTCCATTCTATATTGAAACCACATACCAAAAATCCCCAGAACTAACCCACCAGCATAAACGCAGTACAATAACATTTTATTAGGATTATCCGCGGGTTTATCAATATTTAGTTTCGCATAACAATCCACGCCATTCAAGACAACGCAAGCACCAAGTAGAGATGTAGTTAAGATCAAGATCGACTTTTTGAATACAAATAACAAGATAACACTACCAAAAAAGAATATGGCCATCAAACTATAGCATAATGTGGAATTTTCAGGTAATTGTTGAGATACCATTATACCAAGATAAAATCCCACTATTGAACCTAAGATAACGAATGATAATTTCTCCGCATATAACGCTAGACAACCAATTAGGAAACCAACACCTATTTTTGAATATTGGACTATCTTCATCTTATCTTCGGGAAAGTTCATTTTTTCATTGGCATAAACTACTAATTGGAAACCTAATAGAAAACCAATAAAGAATATTAACGTTTTGTACAGCTTTTTACCGAATAAAGCGATGATTAAACCTAATATAATGAATACAGCACCTTTTATCATGTTTTCCATGTCTAGAAATCATGCATCTTTTTTGGTTTCTAATCTTTCTGTATTTAATACGGTCGTTATCAATAGTAGTATATTGAATATATTGTTCATGTATCCGTCATTTTCTTCTTTGTGTTCTATTTATAATGATTGTTATTTGTTAAAAAGCCTACATCTGATTGTATCATGGTTGCAATAAAATAACTGTTGAAATTTTTATTACAATATCGATTTCTAATACTTATATAATTGAGATTCTGGTACTTTTCTGAGTTATCTAATCTTTGTTATATAAAAATGGATGAGTGTAATCGGTCGTTCATTGGTTTCACTTTCGGATAATTGATTTTCCTATTTTCATTATATAAGGGGGCAAAGAATTTCTATTATCAATATGCGATATGATAAATATGCCTGAACATTTGCGTTTATTTTTAAATGCTTAATTGCATACATTTTGTGGTTTTATAAAAATGCCACAAATTATTCTACTTCTTATTCGCAGCACCTGACAAATAAACTTATGCAAGCATATAAAAGAAAGTCATCCAATAACAATAAAGAGACAGAAATGAAACGAGAAGTCAACTTCCTAACGAAATTAGAATTACCCAAACCTAATCCTATACGAGAATATACGAAATCGCCGTTTCCAACAAAGCGCTTCTTTTTCGAACAAAGAAGTCATAAATTAGATATCATTATACCCTTCGTTTTGTTACTACTGTTATGGACTTTTAATCAATTTATTTGGAATTAAATCTCTCAATTATAGACTAAAGCAATTTCTGCTTATTTTCTGTAGTTCTCCCTATATGTATTTTGCCATATGGCACAATATTTTTGAAACATAATTTTATAGCGCTTCCCTTCTAGTTCGGTGGATTTCAATTATGGAATTGGTTTTCACAACCATGAGATTGATCAATTCAATTTTTAAATTATTAGGGCGTTCCGCGCAAAGAGACACTCGAACTTTGTTTAATTACGCCTTTAATAATATCAAGACTTTTAAATTAATTTATATATACTACAAGCTTTATTTATAGATTATTATATTTTGAATATTATCATGAATAGCTTGCAAAAATTAAAAGATTCAATTTCAGATAAAGAACAGCAGATTTTCATCAAATTTGGCGTAATCCTGAGACATAGTTCCGAGATAATTCATAAAGAATTAGTTTAATTAATTGNGATTTTCATCAAATTTGGCGTAATCCTGAGACATAGTTCCGAGATAATTCATAAAGAATTAGTTTAATTAATTGGAAATAGTGCCTATAAACTAAATTCAGTCAAAAATTTAGTTACAAGCTTAAGAGAGACTACAATGTGGTCTAAGATAGCCGAGGAGGCGATACAAGTGATGTCTCGAAGAAATAAAATGTAATTAAAGAATTGTTGGCAAAAACTAGAA
>NIPM01001591.1:0-17098 GCA_002738285.1 Holacanthella duospinosa
TCACCTTCGCTTTATATCACCAAAAATTTGGGCTCCCTTGGGGGTGACATTAAACGAATTCCACTGTATTTATGAAACTGAAATTGATATCGGATTGCTAAAAATCACGGGAATGAATTTGAAATTCATCGATTCGTTTGCATTTTTTAACCACAGCTTGGACAAATTAGCAAATAATTTCTCCTCCACTGACTTTAAAATTACACGTAAAGTATTTGAAAATTTAGGTGATAAAGTCGATTTGTTGTTTCGAAAAGGAATTTATCCTTACAGCTATATAGATAGTGTCGCAAAATATACTGAAACTACACTGCCACCTATAGAAACATTCAAGATGGATTTGACGGGTGACGAATGCACGTTGGAAGACTACGAATACGCACAAAAAGTATGGCATGATCTTGGAATCACAACTTTTGGAATGTATAGGGACACCTACTGCTTGGCCGATACAACCATTTTAGCTGATGTGTTTATCCGATTGAAAATTGACAAACGATTTAGTAGAGGACGTAAAAAATGGAAGTAACTCATCCTTCAACGAACACAAACTAACTCTTGTCTGTAGAAACTTTGTCTTAATATACCATTTGGTCCTTTCACCACATACGTAACCGGATTTGTCAATTTCACTTTTACAATTTCATGTGCAGTCTCATTGAATTTCTTTGAATAACCTTTTTCAAATATTTTTTTTTTGTCTAATCAAATACACCAGGGTACCGATTTTTAATATACCCTTTGGTTTCCGTATTGGTTTTCCGTAAAGTTTTTCAAACACTTCCATTTCTGTTTTTTTGGAAACACTTGATGGCGTAAGTCCAATACTTCTGTGGTATGAATTTTGATAGGCTTTTTCAAAATCTGATATTTTGTGAACAAATCGGTTTGTATTGTTTTCCGGCATATATCTAGAAATTCGCTGAAATAATGTTCTGATAAATCTTTCGACATATGCACACTTGTGTGGGGAATGAACAACAAATTGATGTATATTATTATCTTGGCAAAATTCTTTCATTTGTTTACTCCATAAACTCTGTACCCAAATCAGATTGATGATACAATGGTTTTACACCTGCACGATCAATAATTTTCTGAAAACTTTCCAATACATGTAGACAACTTTTCCGTTTAACTGGTTGAATCCATGCCATTTTTGAAAAAAAATCAACAACACAAATCAAATATCGATTGTTGTAATTGGATTTACTCCAGCGCTGTATATCTGCCAAATCTATTCCCCATTGATTATTTATTCCTAGAACAAATATCTGACGTCTTTGAAACTTTCGACGTGTGGGAATGTAAAGAGAGTAGCCTCTTGATTTCAGTAAAGTTTCCTTTACACGTTTTAAACCTCAAAAACTTCTAAACGTATCTTGATTCAAAAAGGTGGATTTTTGCCAGCACTGATTCCGGCAGTTTTGAGTTTTTCGACAAGTCGTTTGATAGATAGCTAAACGCATGAAACTCATTCCAGAGACATTACTTCATAAACTCATTGAACTTGCAAAACCACAAGTAGAGACCAGCAAAATTTTAGACAAACAAATCCCGCATGATTTGAAAGTTTTGTTGTATCAGCAAGCAAATCGAAATGTAATAAAACAGAATCGAAAAATTGAAAAGACGCCAATCTTTGTGAAATCAGTATTAGACGAAACACCACCCTTACCAGATGTTCACGTGGCATCCACACAAGAGTTACAGGATACTCCACCACCAAAACCATTGGCTTCACTTTCGGACATATTGGGAAATGTGATAATAAAACGGGCTCCATCTGTTTTGATTCATTTAAAACGGTTGGGAATTTTTGCAAATGTGAATAATGAAGTCGATATCGATGGCAGTCCTATTACTGGATCTGATTTCAAAGACATTTTGACTCAACTATGCGGTAACAAGATACCAATTGATCAACCAGCTCTTTCTGAAGTTTTGCAACGACTCAAAACATTTTCAATACCGCCTCATTTATTTACGATACGCATAAAAAGAATGCTACAACCATTGGATGAAAATGAAATTTCCGTTTCCAGGCGAATTAAAAATCAATGGCAACAAGTTTAAATTTTTTTTTGATAGTTTTATTTTCTAATTTTACAACATTTTAATTTTAAATTTTTATTAATACTATTATTTAATACTTTTTTATGAATAAATAAAGATTTAACAAAAGCTGAAACAATTTTCTCATTTTTTAAATAATTTTTTGTAAAGATACAGTAAAAACTATTGTTGGGACAGTTGAGGAATCGCTTCCATAAGAAAAAAATTACAAATCTACCTCAGGAATCCGAATTTGGTTTTTGTTCACCTTTTCTTACTTCTAAAATATTTACACCCAACCTCACGGCAAATTCCACAAAGTGATGGGAATATATATTTATAGGATTTCCATAGCTGTCGAAAAATTCCATTTTCGCACCAGCGCGTTTAATAAAAAGTCCAAGTTAATGTGATCCAGGATGAGCAGCCACATCATTATTTGCACAAAGGAGTAATGGGTATTGTTTGATTTGAGTATTGGGTAGATGGTCGCAGGGAATTACTTCACACTGTCCCTTTTTCCGTCTTACAATATACTATAGACATCGGTATATCTCCAGAGTATTCATTCTTTTGTGTAGTCTTTGAATTGTATTTGCTTGTCTCTGTTGATATACATTATTGATTCATATTCCGTATAAACAATGACTGTAACAGTCTGTGGCAAAGCTTTTTTGAACCGCAAATTAATTGCAATATTGCCAAATTTAGGAATACAAAATGTATCACTTGCTTGTCGAACATTAAACACTTGCAAAACTTTCCCGTTTTTAAATTCGTCCAATTTGATGTCAATTCCAGTGTCACAGTTGCCGATACCCAAATTGTCAAATATTGACAAATATGTCAAAACTGAACGGTCCCCACCAATGTCAAGTTCGTTTGCATGTTCAGTTATCGACTCCCCATTCACTTTAATTGTGGCCAACGACAAGTCAAATGCTCAAATGCCAAGGGATTTGTACAGTATGAGCCGTGGAGAGAACTTCCGTTGATCAATCCAATTATGTTTTCATGATCACCGCACGATTAGGATAAATTGTTGGATTTCCCACTTCCAAATTTTTTAAATGTGCCAACTGAATTGAAGGTAAGAGTGTATGCTTCTTCACCAAAAGTTTGGCTTCCAAAACTTGGAATTGTATTTTTGCAATTGGAGTCGTTCCTGCCGTTTGAATACAAAATTTATCGAGAGTTCTATAAAACGGAATGCGTACATCAATTCCAGAAATTAAAAATCTTGGTTGTGTAAACAGTTCCGTGTGCAACTTGCCTTACAATTCAAATGTTTTACTTTGGACGACCATTTCCTTTCTTTTTAGCCATCCCGCGTTCGTAGTATTTAGTTGCGAGTCCGTTCTGGTGAGCATGGCAGCTTCACCAATCAATTTTTTGTAATTTCGTGAGTAACCAAGAAAATCCTCAATATAGCTTTTGTACGGGTAGTAACTCGATTTGTCCGTAATTTCCATTTCGTTTAGATGAACCGAAATTTGATCAAACTGAGTGGAGTAAATTGTTAACTGGAGCATACATGGAAATTTCTGTAACATCGGGAAGGTCCGCCCCAGTTTCAGTTGTCAATTTCCCTTGAATATATAGTTTTGATTCTGCAAAATCCAAATATTGTACATCGTTTCCTTGAATGAAAAATGCTATTGGAGCACTTCGTTCGGTTACATTGTGTAAAGGATGATACTCGGTCATACTACTGGATTGTATAATAATGTCGTATCCAGGTTCAGTAAACAAGTCCGTTTCTGGTCGAACATAATCGATGCGTTGGCTATTTGCTTGTTTTCGACTCATTTTAAAAAATTGAATTTACGGGAGTTTTTATCCGAATTTTCTATTGTCTCGTTTGATTATTGATTATTGAACTATTTTATATTAAAATAACTATTTTAATTTTATATTAATTTTTTAATTTTATATTTAATATATTTTTTTTTATAATTTATTTACAACTAAAGTCGGTATACTAGAGATTACTAACATATGCAAAATTTTTTTTAATAATTTATTTACGTGTCAGTAACATCATTTTACAAGAAAATGGTAATATGAAAAGACACGCCTACATATGTAGGTGTAAGATTAGAGTGTAATTCTTATTGTTAATTTAGCCTATTTAACCTAATTAACCTAGTAGACTTATTTAGTAGTTTTGAGTGGTACTAGCACTTCGGTTTGCTTTAATTTATTAATTTCTTTTGGATGGTTCATTACCGAATTTTTGGGATGAACTGTTCCACAAGATCTATGTTGTGAAAATATCAGATCTATGACTCTTTACCCATTCTTTCACATTCTTTCTAAATTTGCTTAATAAGGAAGGTTCAACTTCTCCTTTGGTAAAAGAATCATACCTATTCCATAAATTAATGGCTCTTGCGACGAAAGATTTTTCAAATGACTTTGAATTCCTTGTTAGCACTACTAGTGAATTCTTCATTTTAGTTTCTCTAGTGTGTTCTTTAAATTTTAAGTAAGAGTTGAGATCTGCAATGTTCTGTAAAAAGATAAGTTTGTATGTTTCGATAAGTGTTGTTTGATCTAACCTCTCTTTAAGACTTAGAATATTGCACGAGTCATAAAGGTTGTAATGATCCTCTTTTTCGAAATTGAATTTTGAGTTGTAGTAAATTTTTGATCTAGTGTATTTCTTCTTATTGGTGTAAGGGTAGACGTATTGAATTAGACTATTGTTAACTTTATTTTTTATGGAAAGAAGTTTAATAGGCGCATCTGCCCAATTACTGAAGCAGTAGTAATACACGCTATTATGCATCCGCTTTAATACGATTTTGTATAAATGTGGAGTGAGTGCTCTATTTATTATCCTTATCCTTCCACATCCGCTTGCTACTTTGTTTTCTACGTGCAAGGTATGTTTTTCGAATGATAGTGTCTCATCTAAAAAAANTTTGGAAGTCATTGAATTTAAGATGTTCAATCGGTACTACATTATAATCTCTAGATTTTTTTAAAATCATAAGTACTGTTTTTTCATGATTCATATGAAGACCAGTTTGTTTGCACCAATTGTCTAATTTTTCAAGGGGTTTACGAATTCTTTCCAATGACTTATTGTCTTGATCGTAGCAAAAGATTGCTAAGTCATCTGCGTATAATATTATCTCTACTCCAAGACCTATGAATAAGTTGAATATCATTCACAAAGAGTGAAAAAAGTAGCGGACTTAGAATGGTGCCTTGTGGGACTCCCATGTTGACGAAATAATCTTTTGAAAGTTTTTCGTTTATTTTGATTTTGACTTTTCTGGCTCGTAGATAGTTTTGAATGAGTATTACTATATTCGAGCTTATGAAAAATCTATAAAAAATCTGTCTTCAAGAAGCTTGATTAGTATGTCGTGATTTACTGAATCAAATGCTTTTTTAACATCGACAAAGACTACAGGAACTTTCCCGTTGGTTTTATCTATGTTTTTGTGGATGTAACTATTTAAGACCTTATGAGCAGTGTCGCATGACCTATTTGGTCGAAAACCATGCTCCGCTTCTGTTAAAAGATTATTATTATCAAGGTGTTCTGTTAATTTTGTTTTAACTCTCTCGAATGCTTTGCTTAAAAACATGGTATTAGCAATCGGTCTATAGTTTGATGGTAAATTTATTTTACCTTTTTTTATATAATGGGGTCACTATTGCAGTTTTCCACTTATTGGGAAAAACTTTTGATGCGAATATTTTTTCAAAAAATTTTTGTGAGGGGAGCTGCGAGCTGACCTATCATTCCCTTAAGGTAGATTGTGGGTAGTTCGTTTTCACTAATTGTGCCTGATTTTGTATTAAGTATGCTGGATTTTGTCATTGTCTCGGTTACTGTCAAGGATATATTTTCATTCGTTATCGAGTCTGTAAATGTGCTTAATGATTTAGAATTATTTACGTTTAATGATCCGAAAAATTCTTGTGCAAATATGTCGAAGATTTCTTGTTCAGTCTCACACGATAAGTTATTTTTGTTAATCATTGAAATAAATTTATTTTTTTGTTTTTCTTTATAGTTGGTTAGTTGATTCATTAACTTCCAGAGAACCTTAACGTCACTTTTGTTTTCCTCAAATCTAGACCTAAAATAATATTTCTTTGACACCGCTTTCTTGTTTGTGCTGTTATTTTTTAGTTTCTTGTATATTACCTTCAGTTCGTGATCTTTTGTCTTCAAGTATTGTTTATATGCTAGGTCGCCTTTTTTTTTAGCTTAAGTATCTCCGGTGTGAACCAGGGGCTTAGTTTTGCTCTAACGTTAAGGCGTTTTATTGGTCTAAAATGTCAAAATTAATTTTATTAAAAGTTTCTAGTGCTGTTTTCGTTGCCAGTTCATCGAGGCATGACCAATCTACTACTTTTAACTCTTGGGTAACTGAATCCCAATCAACCTTTTTCCAAATCCTTACATTAATAATTTTTGGTTTTTCTTTTCTTCGACCTATGCTGTTTCCCCTTATGCTGTAAACCATTTCATGATCTGAGAATCCTTACATGGATTATACCTGAGTCTGAAAGAAACCCTGTTTTTGGAACATACATATGATCCAGAAGAGAGTTTCTTGTTTCTGAGATTCTCGTAGGATCATTGATAATTTGCTTAAGGTTAGATTGTTTCATAATATTTAATACAGTAAATTTGATTTTTGTGTTTTCTAACAAATCTATTTTGAAATCACCAAGTATCACTAGCTCATTGGTTATTTTAGATACACTTTGTATAAAAATTTCTAGTAATCCATCCCTCCTCCATGAGTTTTTGAGGGTGAGTCAGATCTTATAAAGTTAAATCCCTTGATATATAAATTATGGTTTACATCAAGGGAGTTAAGTTTTGATTCTGTTATCGCTAATAATTGATTGAATGTTCCCGTATAGTAATGTCAATTTCGGTTACTTTAGATCGTAGACTATTTTAAATTTGGAAAAATTTGACTTTTGATTTGCTTCATAGTTTACGTTTCGAGTCGTACTCGGTGGTGTGTTGGTTACTTACTATCATTATGTATTATAGTGTTCATAGGTGTTGTTGATGTTAAAGATGAGTTGTACTCCATACATGTTTGTTCGCGTGTGATGTCCTTCTTATTTTTTGTTTCGTTGAAACTGCTGGGTGACGAATTTAGTGTCATACTGTTGAAATTGAGATTGAGATTGTTTGTGTCGAACAGAGTATCCGTACCACAATTCTGACAGCCAGTTTAGACGCGAGTTTCAGTACAGTTTGGTTGAGATTTTTTTCGTGCAATTTTTTCTGTGGAAATACTTGTGACATGATGTGCAGACATATTGGTGTTGTTTTCTTATGTTGATGTCTGAGTTGCAGTTGTGACATATATGTATTTATCCATGAAAATAAACAAAAGTATTTTTCCCTGTTAGATTTATTTCTCGTAAGTTTCAATCAGAAGTAAGCATACCCTTGTTGATTGCGTGTACTTAGATGGCGGCAATGACCATCCATGTATTTTTAGCAAGGTGCTCCTTGTCCTATAAGGTTCCTTTTATTCTGAGGGTCCCGATATGCCAATCAGTAGGACTTAGCACTCGACTTGTGTAGTGAGTTTTGGCGCTAAATAAATATTTCAAACCGAAGGTCGTCAAAAGTCTCGTCACGTGATAAAAAATTAAAAAAATTAAAATAGTAGAATTTGAACTATCAGCAAGAGTCATAACTCCAAAAATCTTCTCAATTGGCATCGATATAACTAATTTTCGATTGTATTGTGGTAGAGTAGCGGCAATTTGACAATATAACTATAGTTTGGGTCACTTAAGTTGCCTGATTGATACAATAAAATATTAAAAGAATAAGCTAACCGGGTTCTGAAATTAGCTCTAGCTTTTAGTAGCATTTGAAAAATATTTTAAGAAATAATGTTAAAAAAAATGTTTAAAAAACTCTGCGAAATTTTTTCGTAAAACTTTTTTTATTTCTAAAAACTTGAAAATCTTCTGAAATCGTTTTCTTAATCGTCATGAAATTCCGCTGATCTGATGATAAATAAGACCCGAGAGATGCATGTTGGTTAGCAAGATTTAAGAAAGAATCCGTAGTGTAATTATTTCTGGTCAAGTTCAATCTTACGAAAAGAGTTGCAAACTTATGCCAATAGCCACAATACTGGTTAATTTTTTTTACAATTTAGTCAATGTACTGTTTCTCCAGATAATGATTGGAGAAAGTAACAAACAATATAATGCCATATGCGGATATTTTTTTTGAATTTGTCTAATTTGTTCTGCATAAAAAATCATTCACAGTTCCTGTAGAAATGATTCTGGCAGGTTGGCTCAGTATAATATTTTATGCATAGAGTTTGCTGAATTTTCTCTAGCGGTTTCTCTTAGACAGGNTAATCAATAGTACACGATCAGTTCAATAGAAATGTCTATGTATGCCCTATGTAGAATGAGAGAGAATCATTTCGTCAGGAATCATTTTAGACAGGATTTCTACAGAATATAAAAACTCGGGGAATTCTTTCAAATATACAGTGCGCTCAAACGAAGGGGGTGAGATTTTTGCAAAATGATTTTGGGGGAAATCAAAAATGAATTGTATGTCATGCAATTTCACAAAAATTGATGGTGAATGTGTTTACTAAAACACGTCAGCATACTCCTCCGCGTGATTAACATAACAAAATGAATTGAAGATTAGAACTTATTTTGTTCTAATTTATACTACTAATTCGTACACTCCATGGAACTTGCGTTGAAGTAGGGGAATAAAAGAGGAAGTGAATAGTGTAAAGGACTTATTTTGTCAGGTTAATTGGGTGTCACTACGGAGAATTTGTTGCAGAACATCGTCCCACTGCCTCCGTCGTCATTTAGTATTTCGAACGAGAATAGAGAAGTTAGCATATAGTACTTGTCGGTAGTGGAACAGAAAGTATTATTTGAAAATGGAGGCTCTTTTGGTGGCGTTGCTCACAATTGTGATGGTTCAATGCGGAACCAACGCTACATCCAACATCGACTGGACCGCTTCTAAGGTATTGTAACATATTCCTTGAGGTATTACAGTTGATAGATGATAATTCATTGCGTGACAACAAAATGAAAATACTAAATGACAAGTTCAATCCTAATCAGCATGTTCTTTGTAGGGAAAACTACCAATGCCTATAAACATTTTTTTACTACAAAAGTGGACGAATAATTTTATCCAGTTAATATAATTAAGAAACTATATTATGGTCGACAAAAACCGGTTGGGGAAATACGACATGGTTCTTTTTGGAACTTACTTTTGAATCTCTCATTCTCGCCAACTCCCCACTACATCATAAGTTATAAGAATGAGAAGTTCAAAAGTAAATTCCAAAAAGAACCATGTCGTATTTCCCCAACCGGTAGCATACATTTCAGAATTCGAGGGTAGGCAAAACAAAACTTCGCCAAATGTTTGTGACATTTTCTATTTATTAACGTGGGGTTGATGGTTTTGGTTCCAAATGGTTGAAAGTTTTTATAAATCTTGATCGACTAAGGGATACGTACAGTGTACATTTATATCAAAATCGATAAATTGCTTCAAAAGCTTTATTTCTTGAAATATATCAATAGATAGATTAGTGGATATTTGTATATAATATCAATGAACTGTGCATACAGACAGATGTTGAATATACATTTTATTCCGATTCTTCATGTTCGACTTTATTGTTAGAGATGCCCGGCTAATGATAGTAAGCATTTAGAAATTTCAAAAAAAGGAGGCACATTTGCGCATATGCTTATATTTTGTCCAAAGAAATTTACTAAAATCTTCATATTGCTGTCATACTTAAAATCACATTCTCACAAGTCGTTTTTGATGAAACTACTGTGGGAGTTCTGTATCGTCAGGTGTGTAGATGTGAGGAGGCTCATAATCTCACTGTAGCCAAGCTAGGCTCTCATACCCAGGGTCAATAAGTATGAGTTGTAAACTCTCCTATGAGATAAGGAGACCCATGGTCCAGTGTAGATATACACCGGTTACTCTACTTTTTGACTCGTTTCCCACACTACATTGTCATTAAGAAATTCAATAAAAAACTTTCCTAAAATGAACAGATGGGATGTCTAGCTTTAACTCGTGCTTTAGTAAAATCAAAATGGCTGAAATTCAAGTGAAATGTGTGTGTGATTTTGAATAACAAGATTTTTAGAATCCGATTTATTAGAAGGGGATTGCGTTGCGTCCCCATCTGTAAAGCAATACAATGAAATTTGACTAATAGAACTTGAAGAGTTGTGAGGGGAGCCCATTAATTGACTCTGCTGAAAAAATTTCATATTTCAATATGTTAAATCTCAGTCTCCCCCTAACACTTGAAAAGTAATTGATTCTCACTCTCGTAAACTGGATGAATGTAACATATACTTGTACCGGTTGAACAGATTCAACATACTAATTTTTTGAGACATACTTTTTTTATACCCACCAAATGCGTACCTCTTACTTCATATAAATACACAGTGATGGGCAAAATTCCCGGAGTGAATCTCGATATCATTATACACATTCTTTATTACACTTCTCCATGACTCCCAGTTTGGTTTGAGTCAGTCACTACCTCTGGGAGTCATGACAGATTTTCTAAACTTTGGAGTTGAGTTTGAGTAAGAGTTAAGACTCAGACTCTGGAGTTGCGCGAAAAAATATAGGTAAAATAATTGCTATATTGGCGTATGTTGAAAAAGATTCATCATTTGAAAGTGGAAGTCGACTCCCAGAGTCATGATTCCGTCTCCCAACCGGAAAGGAGTCAGGGTCATCAAATAACGCCCGACTCCAAAAAACCCTCCGTCAGATTCATGCCAGTGTCAGAGTAAGTCATGCATAACACTGCTTTATTACAATTTACTCTCAGTTTTGCTTGTGGAGCAGTGTTCTCCATGACTCCCAGTTTGGCCGGAGTCAGAGTAATTGACTCTGGGAGTCAGAAGTCGACTCTCGGAGTCATGCCTCTGACTCCTTGAATTTTGGGAGTCGACTCTGAGTCAGAGTCAGTCATGACTCTCGACTCTGAAGTCACATAACACAAAAATGGAAAATAGGGTAGGATAATCTGAAACTAAAATTTTTTATACGTTTAGTCAAGTTTCCTTGACAAAAATTAAATTATCCACTTTCATCAGGTTAAATAAATAATTCATAACCTTTTGTTTAAATATTTCGTTGTAAAAATAACTATCGAAATAATATTTGCATATGAATTTTGTTTGCAGCTCCGTTGCCATACCTTGGGTCTGGATGTCGACCAATATTCATGAAACAAATTTGAAATTAAAAAAAAGTTTCGACATATCTTTAACCTGATGAAAGTTTATTTTTTAGTTTCTTTTTGTCAAGGAACCTTGCTAGTGTGTAAAATGACTCTAAGTCTGACTCTGACTCTCATGACTCTGACTATAAATTATTTGGGAGTCAGAGTCATTATATGACTCTGACTCACTCCCTGTTTGAGAGTCAGATTCAACTCATCAGTAGCAGAGTCTTGACTGTTGTGCATTTCTTCCCCAGAAGCCGATTTTTGGTATTCAAACATTTTTTAATTACTCAGAGTCAGAGTCAGAGTCATGACTCAAGAATCAGCTCGCGAAAATATGGGGAGTCAGAGTCATGACTCCTGAGTCAACTCCTAAACTACAGTAAGTCAGAAGCAGTGATTCGGGAGTCAATGACTCTGAGATTTGGGAGTCACTTTACACACTAAACCTTCCGTTAAGTGATTAAAGTAGGTGAGAGAAAAAAAGTAACAAAAATAGTCCCATATGCCCATGTGCGCATGTTCCAAAAGAGTCATGACTCCCAGAGTCACACATGGTCTCCCCCAAATCTAGCAGAAGAGTTGTTACATCTAGTGTATACTTCATAATCTAACTTGTGTTTCTGACTTTTATTCGTGTCTGGGAAACACATACAGGGTGAGTAACATTTTTTATTTCCTGTTTCTTCACTTTCCGTGTAGCTACTCCGAATTTATGTTGTCGCTTGCAATAGAGCGTGAATAGATGTGTTGGCGTATATCAGATGAAAGCAACTGTTTTTCTTTGAGGATAGGGTATTATATAACGGTGGGAGGTGGTAGGGAAGAGAATGCACTCAAAGTCAAGGAATGGGGATGATCCATTCGCGTTGCTCAACCATAGTCAACAGAACCTGCCGACCCTTTGCCGTTATATTTTGCTCAATTGGTTTGCTCTAACCTATATCCATCCAAATCAGGTATTTAAAAAAATGTGAATGTGTGTTTTTTAAGGGTAACAAAATTTACTGTAACAAATTCGAAATACTCTGGCCTAGGAGCTTTTACAATAAAAATTGAGCTTTACTTTATTAAGAGTAGTTCAAAGTTAGAAATGGACAGGGTAACTGTGTAAAGATTCTACGGTTAACAGCCGCCTTTTATAGGCTCTAAAAGTAAAATAATGCTTAAAGTTAATCTTTTGAAAAATTTTCCATGAGGCTAAATTTGTGTACTTAAGGCTAAATACTTTATTTTAAGGCCCAGTTAAGAAGAAGGGTCATGATGACTCATGTTTCAATTCTGTGAACACGAGACTAAGTCGTGATTGTTTCTTTGTTTCTCACATTTACCTGTAACCTTTTTCGTAATTTATTATAATTAATTGCAAAAGTAATTGATTAAACTTTAAGATACCTTAAAACTTCACTGAAAGTGGAGAAACAAGGTGCGAAGATAGATTACTCCCTGTATGTATTTTCCAGACATCCAAATAAAAGTCAAACACACAAATAAAAGTCATATACCCGAAAAAAAGTCGGACACAAATAAAAGTCAAACACAAATAAAAGCCAACCTCACGAATAAAAGTCAGACACATGAATAAAAGTCAGACACACGAATAAAAGACAGACACACAAATAAAAGTCAGTGTCAGACACAATTAAAAGTATGTCAAACACAAAAAAAAGTTGGTAATCAATCAAAAATAAAAATTGAGAGCGGAGCCCAAACATAATCTTTAGACCCTCAAGCAATCTCAGACAAAACTTCAGGATCAGTTTTTGGGAGCTAGAGTTACAGCGGAGCTCGGAAAAAGTTTCTGGGAGCCTAGTAATGAAAAACATTGAGAGAACTAAAAAGATAAGACAGCGTGGAAGTGGGAGCGGAATCAGAAAACACACCGATCATTGAACGTGTATGGGCGTCGAGAGCCCAGCTGACTAACAACCTAACAACCTAACAACACAAAAGTAGGATAAAATTTTTGCAGCTCGAAAACAGCCTTTTCCAGTCTTCAAAGATTCACAAAAAACCCGACTTTTTCCTTGCCAATTTGCAAAATATGTCAAATTGCAAATTGCAAAACTCACTTGCCACATTTCATAACCACTGATTGTATAGTAGATGTGGAGTCCAAACTGTGGCAAGTGACGAAATTTTTCTACCTTGAGCACACGATTGGACCCGGAAACAATTTTTGGTTACACTTCCTTTGAATTTATGAGATCGATCCATGTTTATTTATAGCAATTCACTTGCAAAATGTGTAGCACTGAATTATTATTATTAATTTATATCAAATAAATTTACTGTAACTCTCAGCCTTCAAATTTCAAAATTTCACAAACAAGATTTAGTAAAATTATTTTTCCATTTCTGGCAGATTTCTATAGATGAAGTCGTCTTTTTATGACATATTTACCCCGTTCTGTATATAAATTCTTTTAGGTAGATTTCCTTCAACATCCCTCGCTGGTTAACAAGGAGTTATTTAAACGTAAAACTAAAACAACAATTTATAATTGAGTTCCGTAAATATTATGAAGAACAGGGGAAAAAGGACCTTGCATTTTTGCTTATTTTATGTTTTGCAATTTTGTAAAAATTGCAATTAAACTTTTTTTGCAATTTGCAAACTTTTGCAACTGCAATTCACAATTTTGTAAATACGCATTTTGAACACTGACCCTTTCTAACATATTTTGTTATAACCAGTCATGGGCACTTTTGGTAGCCTTGATTTTTGAAAACTCGACCCGTCCCGTCTTGATTTTTCAAAAGTCAACCCGTCTCGTCCCGTCTTTTGCATTTAAAAAAACTAATAAGAAAACAGTCTAACTAATAGTCTGACTTCAAATTAGTATTAGGTTTTATTGCACTGGAAAAAATGAGCACACTTTGATTAACTCCAAGTTTCATCGCTAGTCTCAGTGTCATGTGAGACTAGTACTTCCTCTCCGCTCTTCGACATAAAATTCCGATCCCGCTCAACTCTCACTCCTCTGAAACATGACGGGACGGGACATGTGAAAACCAGTCTTTGAAAGACGGGCCGGACGGGTCGCCCATCACTGGTTATAAGGATCTGAGACTTTTGCTTTGCGCCACAGTTCTGTATATAGATTTTGGACCCTCAGAACTCATCCAAAACGATTGCGCACACCTACCTCAACAAAACGGTCTAATACTTTAATATACAGAAAGCCCCAACGAAACCATCCCTGCCAAATATTTATAATCTTTCACAACTTCATTCTTAACCCTAAATTAAAACAAAAAAACCCATCTGAGTCTATTTAAATTTTGATAAATTTTGTAAAATAATTCAATTTGGAGAGGTCATTGAATTCCTTTGCTTTCTTGTAAATTCACCTACCTTCACAAGTTTTATTTGGTCCATCTTCATAGTTTTGATTTTTTAAACTAACCACAAAAAATGCAAATAGCACAGTGCAATTAAAAATGAAGTTAAGACAGTAGATGTTAACACGGGATATGATGCAGCCATATTTGCAGTCTAGAATCTGGAATTGTGCGGTTTGGATCAAAATATATCAAAATATCGTCTTGTTGGCAGCAACATTCCACGAACAAAGAGGACGTCTTTTTCAACATTTGTTGTGATTATTTGTAAATCTAATTAATTTACAAATGATAAAATTTGAAGTAGCGAATCATCTAATACCCGTATAAAACATTAATTTTTCTAAGGTTTCTTAGTTTATGAGTGGTTTTGTTGGGGCTATTTGTACATGAAATACCTAGATACCTGTCCTGTTGGTCTTGCATGGAACCTTCACTAGAGAAATTGACCCGTAACTTCCAGAAGTTACCAAATTAACAATAACAGGATGGATTTTATAGTTCTAGTTAAATTTTGTGCAAACACTCAGAATGGCTTACTAAACAATTTTCAAATGTGACGTTAGTATAACAAAATGATCTATGACAGCCAGAGGATTCATTGGAAATGAAAGCTGGATCCAGATTAAGAGGTTGTCTCATTACCAGCTCATGCACATCTCATTCGAATCTATTTTTACCGATCCAGAGTTTCCCTTCTCATTACCACTTCATTCTCGGAAGAATGCACTAGGAACGAAGTGAGGTTGAGAAAACCATCCAATCTTTACTTTCCATTCCGCTCTCATTTAGGAGTAGATTCCAACACTACTTTTCAAATGAGAACGACGTAAGCAAATACTTTTAATAATTTTGTGACCCTTTCATAAAATATGTTGCGCACATAATACACTTTGGACGAATTTCCTTTTTCCGAATCTGATGTAAAGCAACATTTTCAGTATCAATTTTGGATTTTGATTCCCATTCTAAAACTGTTTTAACAACTGAGCGAAAACTACACGATCCAGAGTTGAATGTAAGATTTCTCTACTTCAGGGCATGAGAACTTTACTCTGGATTCAGCTTAACAAAGCAATAGTAATTCAGATAGGCAGGGTACACTAATTCTAGTAGCTCATAGTGTTCTCCATGACTCTGACTCCGTAGTCATGACTCTGACTCTGACTCTGACTCTCATGACTCTGACTCCCAGGGTTTTTGGGAGTCGAGAGTCATTTGATGACTCTGACTCCAAGGGTTTTGGGAGTCAGAGTCATGACTCTGGGAGTCGACTCCCAGACTTGGGAGTCATGACTCTTTTGAAACATGCGCACATGGGCATATGGGACTATTTTTTAACAAAATTTATATGCAAATATTATTTCGATAGTTATTTTTACAAAGAAATATTTAAAAAAAGTTACGAATTGTTTATTTAACCTGATGAAAGTGGCTTTTTTAGTTTCTTGTTGTCAAGGAAACTTAGAAAATTATCAAACTTAGAAACAAGAAAACTAAATGTATAAAAAAAAACTTCAATTTCAGACCCGATTTTACATTTTTGTATTATGTAACTCCGGAGTCGAGAGTCATGACTCTGACTCTGACTCAGAGTCGACTCCCAAAATTCAAGGAGTCAGAGTCATGACTCCGAGAGTCGACTCCCAGAGTCAATGACTCTGACTCCGGCCAAACTGGGAGTCATGGAGAACACTAGTAGCTCATCTACTACATATAGGTAATGCGAATTCCTGCAACTCTTCTGATAGGTAGAAGTAGTGCAGACGCTATTTCTGGGTGCTTTGCTCCAGAAATTCTATAAAAAATTCTATAAAAAAAATAAGTGAGAAAAGATAAGGTGCAGCAATGTTTTCGGAATTATGTACTTTGCGACTCAAAATATTTCAAGAGTATAGGACAGTTTCTACAGCCTTAATTCACAGTTTTATTTGTCTTTTTCCCATTGGTTCAATATTTATTGTAAACCCAATAACTTAAAATAAATACTAGTTTAACCTCCTAACTTGTTCCCAACAAAATGATTACAAAATTTCTTTATTTCTCCTTATTTCCGTACTTTCATAACCTCGATTTCTAAATTTGTGAATTCAGGCTTCTTAGGTTCCGCTTACCGCGTATTTTGTTATTACCACTCCATGGCAGCTACGTCCATGGGACGGGGCAATACAATGTTTCAACTTTATTAGACAGGTTGCGTTTCCATGGAATTTGAAATTTTTATTTCTCTTGTAATTTAATTTCCTTTTTTCGTTTTAAATAAACTTTGATCCATTTGTGAGTNATTTGAAATTTTTATTTCTCTTGTAATTTAATTTCCTTTTTTCGTTTTAAATAAACTTTGATCCATTTGTGAGTTTTACATGATCCGGTATCTTGAGTAAAACTCGTAGGCGTGTAATTTCTAACTTGGA
>NIPM01001592.1:0-19606 GCA_002738285.1 Holacanthella duospinosa
TTATTACCGTTTAGTAATTGATCATAAAGTTTTGTCTTCTTATATTGATGCTTGACTTTAAACAGTTTCGGAAGAAAATCAATCTTATTCTTCTCGTTAATTCTCTACATGGGATTTATGATGATGAGCTTTTTTGTTCCTCATTTGTACTATGTCTTTCTGGGATCCATGTTTATGGCATCAATTGGATTCCCGATGATTTATACACTCCCGCCACTTTTAATGGCAGAACTTTGTGATAATGGTAAGTAGGTGTAATTAATATTTTTGCCAAGTGACTAAACTCAAAATTGTCGTCTTTTACTTTAAGAATATCGTGCATGGACATTTACCGTTGGTTGGGTTGCCTGGGTGTTTGGAATGGCCATTGTACCGTAATTCTAATTAATGATAATTTCATTATCATATCTAAAAAGAAATTTCATTTTTAATGTTCTTAGGTTCGTTGCATATATAGCGAGGACTTGGCTTCTACTTGGAGTGAGTATTACTGCACCTGGGTTTTTGATATTTCTTCTTTTCCCGCTCTTTCCGGAGTCTCCAAGATGGCTTCTAAGTATGGGTAGAGTGGATGAAGCAGCAGTAATTTTACGTAGAATTGCAAAAATTAATAAAACATCCTATAAACTCACCAAAGAAGAGCTTATACAAATTCTACACAAAATAGTAGAATTTCAAAAGGAAAAGGAAGAACAAGTACTTGGTTTCTGGACGTTGTTTAGCGGGAAACGTCTTGCACTCATCACCTGCATAGTCTCCGTTGTCTCGTTCGAAAAAAATTATACCATCAATTATATATTTGATACTCAACTGGTTTTAGTAAACTAATGATTTTACAGGACAACCAATTCAATGATATACGAACAAATCACACTAAATACACCGTACATGAGTGGAAATCAGTTTCTGAACTTTTTTGTTCTGGCTGTAGTTGAATTACCGGGCAGCGTGTTGGCAGGATACTTGATTGGAAATTTGGGAAGACGTTGGACCCCAGTCATTTTTGGATTATTTATGGGCATTGTTTGCTTAGTTGCTGGACTTGTTTCTGAAGATATGAGTATCTTAATTATCATCTGTATCATTTTGGGAAAGTGAGATTTTCAACGTTGAAAGTCATTTGTTTAATTTGTAAATAAATTAACTGATTATTTTCTTTGGGTCCAATAGATTTGCTGTCTCTGTTACCTTCTTTGTAATTTATGTACAAACTACTGAATTGTTTCCAACTCCTTTGCGCGCCACTGGAGGCGCGGTTGCATCTACAATAGCCTCTATCTTTGGTCTTCTGAACCCATCAGTCGTTTATACGGTGAGATATATTATTCAAAATTTTTTCGTTATGTCAAATTTAGGAGTTATATTATTCAAATTTACCGTACTGTTTAAGAAATATTGAGTTTTGTTTCGTTGAGAGATGCATGATAATCAGTCCGCTAGCAAGTATCAACTGTCCAGGATCCAGGGCAGCTTACATTGATTCACTATAATCAAGTGTTAGTTATAACAGAGACTTTTTTAAATGACAATTTACTTTTTCCATTCAAACTTCAAAAATGCTAACGAGATTGAGAAGTTTAGAGGTATGCACCAGCGGAGAATTGCAATTATCACCATTTTATTGAAAATCATTAATTTTTTGATGAAAAAATGATTGAGTTTTTGAACCCCTTCAGTTGTAACACAATTTCTCAGCATCTTCTTAGCCTAACATATTTCACCACTTTAGGAGTAAAACTTCCACAAAAAATTTTCATTTTCTCATGCAGCTGATCAATACCGTGTGTCGATAAAGTACCTACGTAATAGAGTAAGTATTACTAGCAAAACAAGAGCAAAAAAAAGACGCGTGTGGTTAGTTCAATGCAATCCTCTCCACTCAAACTCAACACATACAAATTCTCTTTGAGAGGAGTTTGTGGGGGTGGCAACTCGTTTCTTCAATTGCGTAGTGACTTTATCGACACAGGGTAGAAGGGGTCTGTGTCGTAAAAAAAATTTACGACAAAACGACAGTAGCAAGTTCGTATGATAGATTGCGTCTTCCAGGTTGATTGCAATTTAATAATGTAAACGTCCGACCCATTTTATTGACTATTCTTTTTATATCAAATGTAAAACGCACGGATGAGTCACTGCTGCATTAAAATTGTTATAAATTTTCATGATTCCAGTGTTGCGTAGTTGTGAATAGCGATAGAGTAACTTTAGAACGCTAATCGTTGTTCCGGCGAATTTGTTCAACCAGGCTATAATTTCAGAGGGGAAACATTAACATTGGAAAATAAAAGCCGTACTTTGAGTGTTTAGTACACAATCTTACCTAGCCAGGTCCTTAAATTTCTTGCATCGCTGCAGTTATTTGGATGCGTAAACTTTTAAGATTTGGTTAAAGGTGCTAGTCTTTTGAAAAAACAAACAATAACAAAAACACGTTAGATTTGCATGCGTAGCAATTTCAATGTGCAAAATAGTTCTGCAGTTTAGTGCTTGAGGACAGCACAAGCAAACCATAGCTAAGCCATTTATGAGTAGAAAATCTGATGTATTTAAATAACTGGTTGTACGTAGGGTTCCGAATGACTCCCATTTTTTTCAGAGTCAGTCAGGTGACTCAGAGTCATGACTCACTGACTCCCATTTTCACATTGAGTCAAAGTCATGAAGTTTAATGACTCAGAGAACCTGACTCAGTGACTTTTACAGAATCACTCCTGAAGCTTGAGTCAGAGTCAGGTGACTCAGAGTCATGACTCAGTGACTCAGATTCACAGTAATTTTATATTTTTTTACAGTAAAATGAGCATAATGTGTATTCAAAGCAGAGGTGCGAATGGGCTGGGTTAACCCATGATGAGCCTAGCCCAGCCCAGCCCACTGGGCTGTGGGCTGAACTTGTAGTGGGCTGGGGTGGGGCTGAGTTTGTGAGTACAGTGCACGACGTTTATTAGAGCATCCTTTATAAGAACATTCGGGTTATAAGAGCAGAATTTTGCGTTTGGTTTGCTCTAATGTAGTTAGCATGGGGCATTAACGCGTTATAAGAACAACGCATATAAGAGCAAAATGGTTATAAGAACTGCCTTTTGCGATAATCGCAGACTAGATAATGAGTACGAGGTAGAATATGCCGAATATTCACTCAAAAACTTTAATTTTTTACAACACTATACTATAATACAAAAGTGTGGACATTTTTTATCACTATTAGTTGTCAGTATTATGTCGCTAATCTTACCATATTCTGCTTTTTAGTGTGAAACGGTAAACTTTGTAACATGTGCCTCAACAAAATTTAATTCATATTTCATATCAAGTACAAGATTAAACCGGATAATTTTATTCTATGTATGAAATGTTAATCAAAAGTAATCTTTGTTCATTTTAGGGGAAATACTACTCCGGTGCCCCCTATTTAGTGATGTCGTTGATTTCCTTCATAGGTTGTATTTGTGCATCATTTCTACCCGAAACTCTTCGACAGCATCTCCCAGAAACAATAGAAGATGCAGAAGATTTTGGAGTAGGAAATAAATACTGGAGCATGCATCCTGACTATGACAGGAAGAAAAGGAAATCTATACGTAGACAGAGTGAAGTTTACATTAGGAGCAAGAGCATTAGCGTTCCACACGAAAATGATAATGATACTACAATATAACTTACAATCTTAGTTTCGTGTGTTAATGTTACTCTGTTTAACATTGGTAGAACTCTATAAGTACCCTTAAATAACAAATTTCAAATGCAAGCGAGACCAAATCGCGTGCGGCACAACGCAAGCGTCGACAAACAGCTTCCTTGTGGTGGGCTATTGTATGAGGTCGAAGGATAACAACAATGAACAAGTGTTCAATAAAATAAAGTATTGAGAATCAATTATGAAGGATGTGAGAAACAATGACCCACAATCAGGACTTGAACTCAACATCCAAGAATTGAACCCTGAATCATCGAGTGCTTTATCCTTCGCCTTATTTAAATAGATATGTCCTTTAAGAACGATAGTTAGGAATAAGGGGGAAAAAAATTAGTTATAAACTGCATTTCACAGGATTTTGACCCTTTCAAAAACTCATAAAAGCGGCTGTTTCACATAGAATTAAATACACTGTTATTCTGTCCTTTTTCACTTAAAGTACTCTCTTAATAAAATTTTAAAGTCTACAAGTCTTGTCTTATTGTTTCCACTCATAGATTCAAAATTTACAAAATGGTAGCGTAGCAGTGATTAAGTTTATGGCACTATAACCAAAAGTCAGTAGTTCATAATTTCTTTTTGATTAAAACTTAGTTTCCAAAGAAGATTAACATTAGCAAAGTCAATTTTTTTTTCTTTAATACAAAGTTGTACTTTACACAATAGTGCTAAGTACGTAGAAAGTGCTAAACAAGAAAAGATTAGAAGAAATTAGGAAAAGCCTCTTACATTTGAAGTGAAAGTGTTGAAAAGCAGAGAATAGTGTCAAATTGGTCCACAACTCAAGAAATTGAACACTACACAGAAGTTAAAAGCAGAGCATTGATAGTTCCAACTGAAAAGAGATTCACCAAAGAAGAGGGAATCATTTTCTATTGGATTCATCTGAGACCAGAAGGTCAAGTCAAAGGTTAAGAAAATATCTATAGCTTTGCCTAAACCCTCCCAATTTTTCTGTAAAGTGACTATCTTTAAGCTATTACAAAGTCACTATTACGAAAGTTGTTTGCTATAGAAGCACTCCCAGCCTCCAATCTCTTTTTTCGGAATGCTCTCCACCGTGTCAGAAACTCAACCCGCGCAGGTGGCTGAAATGGGGCACGAGTGTTTTTGAGTGTCGGTCATCGAGAGTAGAGACTAAAGGCTAGAGCCTCTGTATAACGCAATAGACTGAGTGACAGCTTTTACTTTTGTACTGATCCTGCTATTCGCATTAAGTCACAGTGGAAATGGCTTTGAGAAACAACTGTGAGAAAAGTAGATACAACCCACGTGGTTAAGCTTACCACTAGGAATTATTATCAGTGCAGGATTCAAATAACGCTCATACTGAAATCAGCAAAGCTGTGGGATATTGTGAGCGGGAAAACGATCAAACCTGCTTCTGAGTTCACGATGTAGGAAAACAAGGATTTGGAAGCCCAGGCCATCGTGATACCTACATTAGATTCAGAGAATTCAAATCATATTTACGACTGCAAAACATCTAAGGAAATCTTTGATAGACTAAAGGATATTCATTCAGATTGTTCCACTCTAAACAATTAGCACATCTTACCAGCATTTTTGAACTATAAAGTCAAACCTGGACAAAGTCTTGTAACTGCCTACACAGAGATGGAGCAATTATCTCGAAGCTTAAAAGATATGGGAGAACCGCTAGGAGAAGAAGCTTTGTCCGCACAACAACAGACACCAAGTTCTATGACATGGATGGAAATCTTGGACCAATCGCTTATCCATCAGAGGGACTCTATGTCATGAAATTCAGAAATCCAACTACTAGTGCTTTAGGATCTTCCAAAGAATATTCAATAGTACAGCTACGGCACAAGAGATGTGCACATATCAACATCAATTATATCAAAGAAACAATCAGAAAGAAGGCAGTCGACGGTATTGAGCGAGTCAACTTAAATGGAGAGTACTTCTGCAAAAGCTGCCGAGAAGAAAAGCAAGCAAAACTGCCTTAAGCATCTGTTGAAGAGAAAAGAAACACGCTTCCAGTAGAAATGGCTCATGCCGATTTACCTGGCATGTTCCCCATAGACTCTCTAGGAGTAGCTAAATATTTTCTTCTAATCAAGGATGACTTTTATGGTTTTCGCATCACTCTTTTCTTGAAAAACAAAAGTGAAACAAGATTGTTTCAAGGACTAGATCTCATTCATAGAAGGTCAAACCGGAAATAAGTTTAATACCATTCGGAGAGACAACAGAACTGAATTTATCAATGAGGAACTAATGAAGTTTTTCAAAGAAAAAGGAGTTGTCCATGAGACGTCAGCAGCGTACTGTCCTCAATGAAATGGGAGAAGCGGTTGCTACAACAGTATATATATACACAATCGAGTACTTGACAAGCAAAGTCCAAATGTAACAGCCTACCAACAAATTTTTAATAGAAAGCCACATTTAGGACATCTGAAAATCTTTGGTTCAAAAGCCTACGCACATATCCCAGAAAAATTTCAATCCAGTGAAAGTTGATGAAATTTAACAAATTTTAAACCCTTAGAATCCATGAAGCTAATTGGTCGAGACACACCCATCTTCGTGGCTACTCACCGCAAGCAATTCCAAACTACGTCCCTTCTTAATGGAGGTATATCGCACTATCTCATACAAGAGCGTGCAGCTAACTTCCATCATGATGGGAACTGAATGAACTGTGCGATGATATTCCATTCAGATGATTTAAAAAATTTTAACATTTGAATTATGAAATTTATTTTGAATTATTTTATCCAACAAGAGCCATCTAGACTTTTTGATTCAATGTTTTGCCATACTTATAGATCAAAGGCTGTAGAACAAACTCCTAGATTGTCGATAGATGGAAAAAAATTTCTTTCAGAAACTTCCGGTTTGAAAATGCGTGCGGCAAACTTCCATGTAGATGGGACTTTAAGGGTTTAAGTTTGAAATTACTTTAAAATATTACAATTTATTGACCACGGAAGTTCGTTATATCAGTCCAATTTTGAAAATGAATTAAAAAATTTAACTCTTTTTGCAAAGAAATATGGCTGAAAATTGAGTAATTTAACAGATGTTTTGGTTCAGAATTTTGAAAATTGGTTAAACAAATTAAAATAATTTCTGTCGACATTCGCATACCCATTACCTCACCCCGCTGTAAGATGTGAAATACCTTTAACTAGAAAAAAATCAATAATGTATTTTCGTTTTCATTTTGCATTATTATGTGTATTATCGCTGCATAATTTACCTCCGTTTAACAGGATTCGTGTAGATCGTAAGTATGAAGTTTGTAGAAACATCAAAATAGAAGTTGTAATTTTTTGCATAAAAATTCTTAACACATTGTGTCAAAAAATATACAAAAAATGCAATTCAAGGAAATCATAACTTCTGTCCAATTGATTTTTGAGGCTGGATTTTTAGAAGTTGTATTCCACTTTTCCTGAAAAAAAATTATTTGACGATTAGCTGATTTGATCCAAATTTGTAATAATTTAATTTAATTTTTTTAATTTTTATTTTTATTAATATTAAATAGTTTGACAAATACTTTCTTCAGCGATGAGGCCAAATGTAGCTACTCAGCAAATATAATTAGTATTAACCAGAGTTAAGATACACGATCTCGAACAGCAGCACCGACCACGAAAAACCACGCCACAGCCCGGCAGGGAAAACATTGTACTAAAAGCCTACGGCTGCTACCCATTCGAAACAAAAAGACAGTACAGACAGCAGTGCATTTCGCTTATAAGATAACCCATTTCACTGACTAAATTCAGCTATACTCACTATCAGTTGTTAGGTTTTGGACAAGTGGCGGCCTCGGCAATTATCCGATGCAAAAACCTAACCTAAAAACCTAAACCAAACTTAAGAATTTAGACCTAACCCTAACAACCTCAACCTAAGCTAACCTAAGGAACAACCTAAAGTCTACCTAGCAATGAACTTTAGTAATGAACTGTAGTAACTATAGTTTATCCAGTACTACAGCTTATTGTAAGGTTAGGGTTAGGTTGTTAGTGTTAGGTTTAGGTTTATGTTGTTAGATTAGTTTATTAGTGTTAGGTTAAGTTGCTTAAGTTAGGTTTGTAAGGCTTAGCCTGTTAGGTTAGGTTTGTTAGGTTGTTAGGTTGTGGCGTGGGTTTTCGTGGTCAGGGCTGGCGTTCGAGATCAGGTACTTTGACTCTGGTGTAGTATTAAATTAACTGAGAGGTGTTGCGAAGCTTCGAAATATCGAAGCTTCGATCTTCGAATTTTCTTGGCAATCTTCGACGAAGTCTTCGATCGAAGTTTCGTAGGTTAAATTTTACAATTTGAGCGTGGTCGACTTACACACGTTTTCATTCATTTCATAAAATGATATCACTCGTTTGTTGTTCTTTGTTTGAAAATTTAATTAAACTACTTCCAGTAAACTGAGAAATGCTTACCTTTCTCCATCATCATAACTTGAAACTAGAGTTCAAAATAAAAATCGGCTTGATTTATATTGTGGCGGATTAGCTTATCTTTTTCGCTAAACCGCTTACCTGCCTATCAGTCAGTCTTCTAAATTAATCAAAAACTCTCCTATTTTAAAAACAATTAACTAAAATAGAAAAAAGAAACTTTAACTTAAAAACTTTAAGTTAAAAAAACCCAAATCGCAACTGAAAACTAACTTTCGTATTGCAGCTTCTCCTGCTCCAATTCCTCCCACCTATTTGGCCGACTACTGACCAACAGAACCACAAAGCTCTAACCAACAATCCAAAATTTCTACTAAAAAAACTCTACTCAAATTGCTTTTTGGCAATAAATTTTAACTTTATTTTAATAAACAATTAAACGTTATTGTTTAAAAATGTAACCCTCTTCCAGCCCGGACTGATCGGCATTCCTTCCCAGTGAAGCTGGTCAGGAATACTCGACAACTGGTAACTCAAACACACAGAGACACCCATATTTGTACTAGGGATCCTACATAAGGGCGAACCACAAAGTAACCATCACTAAGAAAAAAAGTATAATAATAGGAAATTTATGTTTCATAATAAATAATTATGAATAAAAAAACTAACATTATAAAAATAATATTAATAATACATAAAATATCTAACATTAAAATAAAAATAACAAATAAATTGTAACCGTGTGCAAATTCTTATAAACTGATTTTACACTCGTGACAATATCATGATTTTTATGCACCAAAAAATCACAGTTTCTTTGATTTTTTCACCATACTGCAACTACGGAATTCATGACCACATACGACGTTATTTTATGCAAATTAAGGTTCAAAGAGACGCTGATACGTCCCAGAAGGGTTAGAATCATTAAATTAGACGAAAGAGAAACAAAAGGGCCATCCAATTATTTTCATACACTGATTTTTTATAATTTTTTTTCGTTGTGTTAACTTGTCAAACCAATATTATGTGTCTAAAAGTTTACATAGACCAGGTAAATGCTGTCAATTAGTTTGTCTTGGAGCATTAGAAGAATTAATTAATTCTAAACAAGAAAAAATATCAAAAATATCAAAAAAAAATCAAAAAAATCGTATAAATAAATAAAACTACTTTGCGTTTAATTTTATTTCTATAGAAACAAAATTTTAATTTCTCCATTTACAACGTAATGGAACGTTAAAATGGCTTCCGCTTGCTATTACTATTCGATAGACACCCCACATGCAAATTCTTCGAACCTTCGATCGAAGTTTCGATCTTCGATTTTGTTTTTTTCGTTCCCTTCGATCTTTGATTGAAGGGGAAAAATGCCCTTCGCAACACCTCTAAAATTAACTATTTCCTAAACCGCAGTTCCTAGATTATATTTTGTAATTGCGTAAAAATTCCCAACTTTGGGGTTGGTATTTAATTTATTTGGATCCCAATTGTCGTTAATCTTAAAACTGCAGAAGTTAAGTTTCCATCAACAATAATAAAAGTGAATATTGATTAGCAAGTTGTTTCACACCTTTATCCAACATAGGGGCGATGTTAGGCACTCGACTGTTGTATTTGATCGCCAGTTCTGGAAATCACGAAGTGTGCCGAGGTCGAAAATTCCATATCTGTGGTCTCATTTTATCTTTAGATTCTGAACAGGTCTGGCCTCAATATTAATAAAATTGACGACGGTACAACTAACGATTACACATATTCACAAATTTGGTTGGATTTAGGCAGCGGTCGCCTACCGCCCTGCTAAATTTTTCCATTACTACCGCCCATTACTACCGCCCATTACTACCGCCCATTACTACCGCCTATTAAAAACTTCCATTACTACCGCACATTGCTACCCCTTAAGCTAACCGCCATACAAAGAGTAGTACTACTACCGCCTATGCTTACCGTCTATGCCTAAAAAAGAATAATAAAACCTAAAAATAAAAAATAAAAAAAATAAAATAAAAAAATAAACCCCNAAAAACCTAAAACAAAAATAAAAACCTTAAAAAAATAAATAAATAAAAAGACCTAAAAATTAAAAAAAAACCTAAAACAAAAATTACAAAAATCCCAAAAAAAAACAACTAAAAAAGACAACAAAAGAAGGTTAAAAAACCTAAAAAGCCAAAGGCACAATATAATTACCAAATACCAATATAATAACAATTTTTTTTTTGTTTTCAGGGTTTTTTCATTATTAGGGTTTTTATTTCTTTTTCAGGTTTGTTTGGTTTGTTTTAGTTTTGCTATTCTTTTTAGGTTTTTTTTTAGATTTTTTCTTTTTTTTTTGTTAGTTTTTTGTTGTTTTATCAGGTTTTTTTTAGGTTTTCTTTTTTTAGGATAAAAACAATTTTTTTTTGTTTGTTTTTTAAGATTTTTATTTCTTTTGTTAGGTTTTTTTTTGATTTTTTTAAAGTTTTTTTTGTTTATTTTGATTTTTTCTTTTGTCGGCATGGGCGGTAGCTATGGACATATTTCCTGGGCGGTAGTAATGGGCGGTAGGCATAGGGGGTAGTAATAGTATTTTTCGCTGGCCAGTAGGCGTAAGGCAGCGGGTCTTGACGCCTACCGCCCAGCAAAAAAAATCCCATGCCTACCGCCCATGCCTACCGCGCATGCCTACCGTCCAGCAAAAAATCCCATGCAAAAATTCATGCCTACCGCCTTACACCTCAGTGTAAAACTCCAATGCTACATCCCTGCTTAAGTTATATAAAGCTTTGGCAACCGCAGCCTAAATCTCACCTAGACGTATACACGCAAACACGGATCGGTAACATACACAATCGTGATTGAGTTAGTTGAGCGTGATTGCATACCTGTAACGGATATCGCGTTCATGTATTCAGACCATATTTCTCCGCGGCGTTTGAACTCCGAAAGCTCGTTCAGCTATCGGAGGCGCGCGAAGCGCGCCGGAGATTGTGCGCCGCCATTTCTTTCACGTGATAACAAAATACTTGTGGGAGTTCTGTTTCGTCCAGGTGTGTAGATTTGAGGATACTCGTAATCTCACAGTAGCCAAGCGAGACTCTAATACCCAGGGTAAATAAGTATGAAATATAAACTCTCCTGTGAAATAAGGAGACCCATGGTCCAGTGTAGAAATATATTGGCTACTCTACTTTTTGATTCATTTCCTACATAAGATGGCTAGCAGAATCCCGGTTCGAATCTCTCCAACCCCAATGATTTTTTGAGGTCTTCCAGGATTCTCACTCCGCTAGTTAGTTTATCTCTTTCATTATAAATAATCTTAGGAATGCCGCATTTGTTTAATTAAGGTTAGTTGTACTGAGTTAGAGGATACAGTGGACTCTTGATAGCGTGTAGGTCCAGTGTTATTGGGAAGGGGGTTTTGTTGGAGTTCTGTTTCGTTCAGGTGTGTAGATGTGAAAAGACTCGTAATCTGGCAGTAGCCAACCGAGGCTCTAATACCCAAGGTCAATAAGTATGAGATATAAACTCTCCTGTGAAATGAGGAGAACCATGGTCCAGCGTAGAAATACACTGGATACTCTACTTTTTGACTTATTTCCCATATCCCTGAGACCCCTAGGTTCGTTCAGGATCCTGTACACATTTTCTAGGTGCCGTAGCATGTAAACCAAAATTTATTTGACAAAATGGCTAATGCAGTTCACTTGGAAATATATTTTTTTATAGGAATGAAACCGTGGGTTAGGAGAGCTCCGCCACTGAATATTTTGTTTTTGATTTACTAAAGTTGTCTAGTCGTTTAAATGGAAAAAAGTAACAACCTAACAACCTAACTGCGACATCCTAAGTGTGTTCAGGCTGATGTCAGTCGCTGGCTTGGTGTGTTCAGGCAAATGTCACTGCAGACGCCATTTTTCTTTCTTTTTTAAATTTTTCTCTTTACCCATAACCTAATGTCCCCTGATGCTGAACACATACAGTTCCTGTTCCATTTTAGTTGACTAGTAATCTCCGGGATATACTGATGAAATATTTTATTTATTAACAAACTGCTCGTTACACTGGGATGTAGCATTTGATAACTTCTATTTTAGGCTTTTTAGGTTAGGTTCTTATGATCTTCAAGCATGGGATTTTTTGCTGGGCGGTAGGCATGGGCGGTAGGCATGGGCGGTAGGCATGGGATTTTTTGCTGGGCGGTAGGCATGGGCGGTAGGCATGGGCGGTAGGCATGGGCGGTAGGCATGGGATTTTTTACTGGGCGGTAGGCATGAGCGGTAGGCATGGGATTTTTTGCTGGGCGGTAGGCGTCAAGACCCGCTGCCTTACTTCACCCCAAAATAGTTACCAGGAAAATACGGTCGAGCTCCCGAGTATCAAGTACGACCCGGTTCGAGTTTTTGTAACCGAATTGTCATCATTTTAGTTTGCAGCTTCCTTCTCTAATTCTTGGATGATTTCATTTGTTGTACTTGTAAATGCGGCACAGACTGGTTTGAGAGCTTTCCTGAGTCTCTCCATTGCTTATCGATAGCTTAACATCGGGGTCACCAAATAATGTTGAGTTAAGAGGTAAAATCAACTCAATTATACGTTAACTCGTGTACTAAAATGCAGTGATGGGCCACCCGTCCTTCAAAGACTGGTTTTTCACCCCTCCCTCCCAGTCTTTGGAACGGGACGGGATCGGACGGATTGACTTTTGAAAAATGAAAAGACGGGACAAGACGGGACGGAACAAGTTGAAAATTTGGTACTGGACGGGACTGGACGGGTAAGCATTTTATGGCCTGGACGGGACGGGACGGGCAAATTTGTTTTCGGACTGGTAGTCTCGGCGTAATAGAGTCAGCACAGTATGACCAACTGTGTGGGGTGATTTTTCTCTTCGCTGACGAATACCCTGACTGTTGACACTCCTCACGAAAGGGAATTTCGGGACACGTACGCATTCAAGCCATCACAATGATGACGCCGANACGTACGCATTCAAGCCATCACAATGATGACGCCGACCGATCGTCTCAAATGGTTGATCTAATTCCAACCACACATGGAACTTGACGGAGCTCTCTTGATGAATGCGCTCTTTGCTCCCGCTCAAGCCATTTTCAGGAGCAAGAGCAGGAGCTGGTAATTTTACGAATGAGCGGGAGCTAAATTTTTCATTACGGAAGGAACGGCGAGCTGTTTTTTTCAGAGGAGTGAGAGCTGAGCGGGAGAGAAATCTTGTCGAAGGCGGAGTGGGAGTTGTTTTTTTTTCTACTAAAGCGGGCCACGACAATTTGAAGTTTGAGAAATAAAATTTCTACACCGCTTTAGTTCATTTTCTGTCGCTAATCTCACTGAGACTGAGACTAGCGATGTAACTTGGTTGGAGTTAACCAACAGTATCTCACTTTTTCCAGTAAATTAAAATCTACTCTCGAACCAAATAGCATTGAGCCCACGGCGTGAGTCGCATATGACAATTTTCCAAACAAACATCTCAAAATTGGAGTTGTGTGCGGCAGTCAATCAATTGTATTGTATTGTGATTTACTCTTTGAACGACATGTCGTCCAGAGTTTCAAAAATTTCTACACAGATATTGCTATAAATAGAATTTTCTAATTTTAGAACAGGATTTTGAGTAGATTTGGTTAATTCAACGTTTTTTCAATTAATCTATCTCGCGAATCCAATATTTCTTTTCATATTTTTGAGTTTTGGACTTGTGTATCATTTAAAAGAATTTGCCTACATTTCTTTCATTTTTGATTTTCATTACATCAAAAATTTTTTACCTTGTGTCTCGGAAGTCNTTCCATATCCCAACAACGATGGTGTAGAGTATTGTTATATTTAATACATAGCCCGCAATACTTAAAATTTACGATAGGATTTTTGAACACGACTGCAATTTTTCAGATGTGTCATTTTGTGTCAAATTAAAAAATTTAATCAGACTCAATATTTTTCTATAAGACTGCGACACCTTCAAGAATACCTGTAAAACTAAGTATAATTAAAATTTTTTTTAACAATTCAATTACTCTTTAATTTTAGATTAATATATTTTGCTTAAGTCTTCCGGCTCAACTTTGCTCATATTAGATTAGTACATATTTATAACATTAATGCATACACAACAAGAGACTAGGTACAAAATTACCAAAAATTAAAGTTTGTTACATTACATGGTGTATGACTCCGAACGTGAATAGTGGAATCACCCAATGATATCTTTATTGAAATAGATATTTGAAGCTGACTTAAAGACAATTCATTTTAACATTAATGAGATAAAAAAAATTTTTTTTGCCAATTTATTTCCTAAGTACGCATTCATATTGCCACTTAAGAGTTACCCATTCCCTTGAGAATCCAGGTTCGCATTCACAAGTCATCCCAAGATGTGTAGCGACGCAATATGAATTTTTTCTACAAAAATGTGTAAACCCAACGCCACTTTCAAATGAAGTAGAGTAGCAAACAGCATGTGGTGCTAGAAAACAGTTTTGATCAAACATCGTCAATCCGCGTGGACCTACCAATTTCTGTACTTTGCAAGGTTTACTTGGAGTGTTACAAGCCTTTCCAAGGTAACCATTTGTGTAGTCGTCGACTGCATTCGAATAAGATGAGAGGGCAGGCGTAGTTGGTAGTAATGACACAATAGGCACCACTTTAAAGTCAGTTTGTAACGGGATTCCTTTTCTACGTAAACTAGCACTCCAAGTTGTAAGTTTTTCATAGGATAGATCAATATTGCTTTTTAAAATACTTTTGTCACCTCCTTCAATATTCATTTCAAATTCCATTTGATCCCATCTGATGTTCTGAAAAAACATGTACTGCTCTGCATCAGTACCACCGTATGGGTATTGTTTAGTAATATAGTCGGAAAAGTTATGTGTGGGTAAAATTTCAATCATACCACCTACATACGATGTACTTACTACGTGCGTTCCGTACTTTGCAAATACTTCTCGCCATTTAGAAACAGCATAGCAGCTTGCTCGGCTATAGGTTGGAAGAGCAGTTAACAAACTTTTAAAGTCTGGGCTTAGATACTCACAATTTTTGTATAGCTCATTTTTTGAAATGCGGTACTCAATTAGAATGGACTCAAGTTTCTGGATATTGTACCCTGGTAGCAAACGTTTATGGTATTTGGGCACACTGGTAAGCCTCAGGTTAGATTGAGTTTGCAGTTGTCTGAAACCTAAATATCCTTCTGTAGTGTCAAATTGCTTATACACGTAATGCGGCGTATTTGGATTAGGTTGGATTGTTGGGAAGAACTTGCAATATCTATCCCCATAAGATGTTAATGGAGTCGTCCCTAATATATCGCCTATTACCGCATCATAGCCATATCCAGTTTCCCAAAAGCATCCATCGTCCTTGGAGCAACGTAAGTCATCAACCTGGTTTGTGTAAACTTTTGTTTTCGCCGTCGTCCATGTCACAATTGGAAGGACAGTTGTGCTAACCGTATGCCATGCCCATTGTTGTGCTTCCGGATTTCTATTTGTACTTTCTTTTGCTGTATATAATCCGGATTCTGATTTGGAAATATTTAGTGTTTGGTGAGAATTTTGTGGGCGTGGCATTGCGGTAACCATTTGCAACTTCAAATTGGCGTTGTCAATATTGACTTTTTCAAGTGCCCTCCTTATCGCGGCAGTTTGATCCTGTTGTTGCTGTAACACCGCGTGCAATTTTTTAAGGACATCTTCTTCTGCTCCACTCAAACCTGTAATTTCTGCAGGATAACAAAAATGTGATTTATTTTCAATTTAGGAAGTTGAATTACACAACCAATAATAATATTATCATGTATATCTACTAAAAGTTTTATTTCGATCTAGCAGTATCATTTTAATGCTAGCAAGGAACTTTGATTTACTTTATTTTAGTGTTTTCCATGACTGTGACTTCGGAGTCATGACTCTAACTCTGACTCTGATACCCAGGGTTTTTGGGAGTCGGGAGTCATATGATGACTCTGACTCCAAGGGTTTTGGGAGTCAGAGTCATGACTCTGGGAGTCGACTCCCAGACTTAGGAGTTATGATTCTTTTGAAACATGCGCACATGGGCATATGGGACATTTTTTTTTCTTACCTACTTTTATGACTTAAATAAAACTGATAATTCATTATGATAAAACTCTGGAAAAATAACCAACACTACTTTTACAGTTTTTAAATTTGTTAAAAAATATTGACTGATCACCCAAATCTTGTAGTGTAAATTTTGTTTCTAACAATCATTCAAACATTCTTTATGACTAGATTAAATTCAAAATATGCTAACCTGGAAAACTGTCTGCACCCTCGTTCTGAGGTATAACTTTTGATAGACTTGATTGAGAGTTTACTTCAGATGGTGACCTCAAATTTGTTACCTGCTCTGTGACAACATAATCAAGCTGTCCAGTCAAAAATGCTTCTGTAGCTATCATCATATCCATTCCCAATGAATTATTAATTCTTTTCACAAAGTCACTCAAAGGATCTAGTTTTAAGTATTTCCTAAGTTGTATCGGTCTAGTACTTAAAGACATCTTCCATTGGTCAACATAATCCTTAACTTCTGTTAGGTTAAGTAGATCCAATGATGTAGAGATAAGTGGTTCAAATCCACCTTCAAAATTAAATTCCAATTTTAAGCCATTGATCATTCTTCTATTGAGTTGACGAGTAAAATCGTTATTGAACGGAAGTTGATTGTATATAGTTGTAATTGGTTGGTCTCCTTTACTAAGTTTGACCAATTCTTCATCCCTCACAGTCAGAAATGTCCAAATGGCGCCTCCAGCATTTGCCTTCGTAACTATATGAGTTCCATACTCTTCAAGAAAATTCTTCCATTTCTGTTTACAATAAGGATCATTTTGATCAAATCGTGGTAGCTGCTTTAGTTCTGACACAAATTCTCTTGTAAAGTTAACATTATCATTAAGTTCGAGTATGAAAGTGACATATTCTCTCAAAGCACTTAATTCTGCAGAAGTTTTACTCCATGTTGATGCCAAATTATTCCCACGCACAGGTTCACCTTTGAAATGCATTCCTCTGTTTTGAAGGTTGAGACCCAAAGTTTGCATTCTTCCATAAACATATGATGAATTATCATAATAAATATTAAAAATTGTTTCTTCTTGAATTGGATTAACAGGTGTAAATGTAAAGTCTTTTGGTATCATGAATCCTGCAGATGAGAATTTTAAATCTCTCAAATCAAATGGAGACTTTGGGAGAACTCCGTCTTCCATAATGCTGTAACTTTGTCCTGTCAGAAGGTCAAATGGATATCTCGGGACTTCGATTAGAAATGCAATTTCAAAAGTTGATACCATAGCAAGATCCATGCTTAATTCTTTCAAAAATTCAATAAGGTCGGCTGATTCACGAGGAATTTGTGATTCGAATTTGATTCCTTTGTTTTGTAAATTTTTTTGAAGTGACAGTAATGCACCTGGGTAGCTATCACGGAGTGGTCCTGGAATTTTTTGGTAAGCTTCAGCTAGTGCCAAGGAAACTTGTGTTCGTTCAATATTTTGTGTAACTGAGTAAATACTTTGATATCCGGTTTGATTATTTTCACCTTGTTCTTCAATTTCTACTTCCTGTACTTGAATTGTATTCCGCTGAGCAAAAACTGATCGTAAAATTAACTCTCCAATAGAATCATTTGATTTTTTGCAGGTTTCTATCATACGTTCCATTAGGTTCTTCGGATATAATTCTCCATTAGGCAGATGAAAATTTCCATCATTGTCTTGTTCCAGTTCTTCTTCTTCAGCTGCATTGTCAATAGCAGTGAAAACAATTGGACGAGGGAATCCCGAAGTATAATTTTCAATAGCTGATTGGAATGTTGAGAATCGTGGGGTAGGATTTCTACTCAGTGTTCTACCATCACTCAGAAGCCTTGTGAGAACAAAAATAGCATTAGAGTAAGAATTTTCATGAGTTAAGAACTTGGAAGCAATGACTCCGTAAGTTGTCAACATTTGAACAAAGCTTGAACCTTTACCGCCTATCCGATTATCATCGAATCGTGTAAAAATTAGCACAACATTAGGTTTCACATGACTTAGTTCTGAATGACTATTGAGAAAAGATGCAAGGGAAGTTATAATATCTGCATTTTCATTAAGTCCATTTGGTGGTCCAATTCCTCTGGTGTCGATTATATGGAGTTTTGACCCAGGTGTTTCTAGTGGAGCTTCAATAATGTACTCCTTGATGTGTTTCGTATCGGTTGAACTTTCAAAAAAATTTTTCACTGGTGCAATATAGCGTTTACCAAATAGGAAATTTAGCTGTGGATATAAAAATAAATAAATATCTTATTTTTATATGAATAGCTGTATAAGAATATTTAATTAAATAGCTTAGGCATAAGATTTAAATCAATAAGTTTTTGGAAGAAAATTTTAGAGTGCTTCAGAAAACACTTTGAACTCCTTCGGACGGCTTTCGGTTTGATTGTTCAAAGTTCTTACAGTAAATTTACTACTGGGAGTTGTCAGTCACTGCATCATTATGTATGAATTTTGTATGAATTACTTTGTAATATTGTTTTTGTCAAAATTCCCTAGGGTGTTCGAGATATCGTTTTTCAAAAGTCAAAATTAAGCTTCATGTTGTATGGTGGGTAACATATTTTTTGCATAATCCAACATAGTACGTCAAAATCAGTGCAGATTCAATTTCTAAAACACTTTAAAAAAACTTTTTTGTTTGGCTTAAATAACACGAAATTATTTGGTCAATTAAAACGTATTGTCCGTGGCAAACTTATTCTGGGTGAAGAGAGGAAGAGTGGATTTGTTTCGAGAATTCAAAGGTGCTCTTGCGCCGCAAGACAACGTTCAACGTCTACTTTCAACCAAAAAAGTCTCTTTGGGTTTATTGGGCGAATCCATTTGATAAATGGGCACTATTTCTAATTCTCACGTTAATTTCATTTTTATTAAATGTTATATTATGGAACTAATTGTTGATTTGTGGTCTTCATGACCCCAGTTTGGCTTGAGTCACTGACTGGGAGTCAAAGCTCTAACTCGCTAAACGTTTCGACTCTCGAGTGATGACTCTGACTGTTTAATTTTTGGGAGTTGACTCTGAGTCAGAGTCATGAATACAAAATATAGAAAGTTGGGTAGGTTAATCTGAAATTAAAATTTTCTATTTATTTAATGATGGAAGTAGATGAGAAAAATAAGGAAAATAAGTCCGCTAAACTCATTTGCGCATGTTGGAAAGGAGTCATGACTTTCAGGTTTGTGAATCGACTCCTAGAATCATGACTCTGACTCGTAATACGAATGATTCTGGATTTATCAAATAAAATTCCTGCCTCCCAAAAACCTTGTGAGTGGCCCAGGTCAGTTACCCAGGTCATGACTGATGACCAGCGGACTTGTTTTCCTTTGTTTTTCTCTTCTACTTCTACCATTAAATAAATAGAAAATTTTAATTTCAGATTATCCTACCTATTTTCCATATTTTGACTTACGCGACTCCGGAGTCAG